>MJUU01009172.1:54221-76407 GCA_002080025.1 Modiolus philippinarum
TGCAATTAACAAGGTAACATGTTATAGAATTAAGTTTTGTCAACAAAGAAGTGTAAGAGCACAGTTTCTTAACCGTGAAAAATATCCACACGTGGCACATTCGTTTTTGAAAGGAGTAAACTTAACGTATGCATGAAATTTAAATTCTTATGAAAAAGGGTTAGTTTCTTTAACATTTTTTATTTATAACTAATAAAAACTCGAAAGTTGGGTAATTATTAGTTTTTTTCTGACTTCATCATGTTTATGTTTTGATCGACGTAAATTGATAGCGTACATTGTAATTTATTTTTCCTATATGGTATGTGGATATCGAGTATTGACCAATCAAATTATATTATATAAGGTACCGGAAGAAGTCAATATGGCAGCCCCCTGCTTGTTAAAATTTTGTTACAAAAACACAAATTATAGAATAACCACTTAAGATCTGGAAACGGGTCACNGCAACAACGTTTTAAAATACATGTTTGAATAACATATCAAATTTAATTTTTTGAGTGAACTTTCCCTTTAATAAAGCTAGACAAATATTTTTTCATGTGAATTTCAAAAATGTGAAAGTTTCAAAAAATTATATGGTTTACAAAATACGCTAATTCTATATATATTAAAAATAAAAAGAAGGAAATTTTTACATCCTGTAAAAGTGTAAACATTATGTAATTGAGATAAAAAAGAATTACCCATTTATCTTTAATAACAAATTTTCACTAGTTAATTGAAAATGACATTTTTATGACTCTAATCAGTGGTAATTTTTCATGCTTGTGATGTCACGGCGAAAACTCCTATAGCCAATGGTATTTTTAGCCCAAGAAAATATCAACAGACAACCCTACCAATTACTATGGAAGTATCTTTATTCATGGACATCAGTTATCGTAGTTTTCACAAAAATTATCATTTTTCATTGGCACTTAAATTCGTGGGTTCAAATTCTATGGATTAAAACTCTACTGCAAAAATGCATTTCTTTGGGAATAAAATTTTACAATAGTACTTTCAAAGAACCTGGTTTTAAGTGTGCAAGTATGTCTGTCAGTCTGTTATTTTACTGTTTTTTGACATCTTTGTTTGTTTTTTGTTTTGTTTTTGTTTTTTTTTGTTTTGCTTTTTTGTGAGTTTGTCCTATGTGGAAAATAACTCTTTACTTTTGTAATTGGCATTAAAATAAAACATCAGATCGCAATATATGCCAAAAGAATAAAATATTCTTTTGATTATATCTACATGAGAGCATTCCCCAGAATAAGAGTTGTGGACACGCAACAAATATGGACACAATACAAGTATGGACACAATGATATACCTCCCCCTTTTTTCCAGAAAATATTCAAAGATGAAATATTTTCCCTTCAAAATTTCGGGCAACAACCATATAACTTCATGCACATCTTCAGGTGGTGTACTACATCTGTGTAACTTTTCATCAAAATCCAAGCAGCCGTTTAGTAAAACGTGCTGACAAGGTTTGTACCCCCTTTTCCAGAAAATGTTCAAAGTCAAATTATCTCCCCTCCACACTTGAAGGCAGGAACCATATGACTTCATGCACATCTTCAGGTAGTGTACTATAACTGTGTAACATTTCATCAAAATCCAAGCAGCCGTTTAGAAGAACATGTGCTGACAAGGTTCATCCCCCTTTTTCCAGAAAATATTCAAAGTTAAATCATTTCCCCTTCAAAATTGCAGGCAGACACCACATAACTTCATGCACATCTTCAAGTGGTGTACTGCAACTGTGTAACTTTTCATCAAAATCCAAGCAGGCATTTAAGAGAACATGCACTGACAAAGTTGGTACCACCCCCCTTTCCAGAAAATATTAAAAGGCAAATTATCTCCCTTTCAACATTGCGGGCAGGGACCATATTACTTCATGCACATCTTCAGATGGTGTACTACAACTGTGTAACATTTCATCAAAATCCATGCAGCCGTTTAGGAGAACATGCGCTGACAAGGTATATGGACGGACAGACAGATGGACAGACGGAGGGATGGACAGACAGACAGACAGACAGATGGACAGACAGACGGACAGACAGGGTGATTCCTATATACCCCCAAACTCTGTTTGCGGGAGGTATAAAAATGACTAAATTCAGCATATTGCATGTATTGTAAAAACATATCAAAATAGTAATTCATGAAATCTGAACATCTTCCATATCTTTGTAAATGATCTATATTAAATTGTCCTAGAATAAAACTGTTGGAATTACATGATGTCATCTATTGAAAAGACAGACAGACAGGGCTTCAACCCAAACACAAACTACCAATTTTCAAACAGTACATTTATACAACCTCAATACACCTACCTTCATTAAAGTGTTCATCAGTTCTAGGGCCGGGTCTAGAAACGTGTCACAGAAATACAACATGTAACCACTGTAGTTGGTATTAAGCTGTACCACAGCCTCCTTCACAGCTTGGTCCGTACAATCTCCATAAACTGTCCTTAGTTTGCCATACATATATTGTGTATTGTCCAAACATCTCTGTACTGATGTGCTAGGAATATCTTGTTGTTTAGGACTATTTGCTGATATAAGATTATTAGATACAGATATAGACAAGGGTTGTTTCTGCAACATGCTTGATCTTTGAAATGCTGAAATCTTTTCTGTTGGTTCCACATTAACAGCTGAGTTTTTGTCATCTTTTTGTTTCATGTTTGTCTTCTGCTCAGAGTTCTGTTTCACTGTTGGCGTCTGCTCAGATGACTGTTTGACTTTTGTCGTCTGCTCGGAGATCTGCTTACAGGGTATAAAGTTATTACAAAGGATAATTCAATCATAAAACAATAAATGAGATATATTTACAAACCTTACAAATTAAATACCATGATATATTAGTTGTACATGTATTAAAACACTATAATCCTTGCTCAATGTATGTTTCACCTCAGAGTTACCTCACATGTAGTATGATGCATTCTTATTTTAGTTCTTGTATTTTTAATCTTTTTGCATGTCTAGTAATCAATGACTTAATGTATGCCTCTTTGGTTTCTTAAGCTTGCAGAATGGAACTTTTTTTTGTTACCAGTATTTCTTCCTTGGATCATAATCATTATAATTATGTAATGAATGAAAAAAACTTCATCATTTTGCATTATACTTTTTTTAATTAAAGAACCTTAGTGAGCAAGCTCACATTCCCCACGTCCCCACATATCAGTAAATCCTGCATTATTGAACTCCAAAAGTACCCTATATGCAATATCATACATGAAAATGACAAAGTTCATCATTGTGCAATTTTTGTCAAAAATGATCAAAAACCAAAATCCAAGTAGCATGCACATCTTTGATATGTGCACAATGATCCTGCAAAATAAAAACTTCCTATCTAAAAAACTGTAGGAGGAGTTATATGGACAAATGATGTACCCTTTAAGCAATATTATGCTTAAAATGACAAAGTTCATCAATGTGAATTTTTGTCAAAAATGATCAAAAATAAAAATCCAAGTAGCATGTACATCATTGATATATGCACAATCAACCTGCAAATAAAAACTTCCTATCCGAAAAACTGTAGGAAGAGTTATCCGGACAAATGATGTACTCTCTTAGTGATGACAGACGGACGGACCAGTCAAAAACTTTATACACTCCACAACTTCGTTATGTGGCGTGTAATAACAAATGTACCATTAATACTTTTAATTGTTGGTATTTATTCCAAAAACAACCATTCTGCTTCAGTTAACAAAATATTTTGTTATATATCATTTTTTCCATATATAAAAAAATAATTTATATTTTGATTGGTTATTATGTAATTATGTGTATAAATGTCATATGTGTGCATTTGATTTTAATCTGTATGACCTATGAGGGTCTGTCTATTTTTTAATATTATTAAAGTGAATTTGATGATGCAGATATTCAATTTTTCAAGAAGTTATAATTATGATATTTTAAATAATATCATTCTGCAGTTACATTACTATGGCCTCCAAATTGTATATGTAGCATTCTATTTTGACTAGAATGGTTTTTGTTGGGTTAGTGCTATATAAAAATATGTAATACAGCTGAAGAACAACAATAACAGCCTGGTTCTTCGGTTTTACATGTATTTGTAGAGACTTTGTCTCATGTACATTTACTCCATATCCTTATGCTATCTTTGCCTATTGTACAGTTCTGCTGAATTGTTTTGTAATTGTAATTTTTTATGGTCTGTAAATCAAGGTGTCACCATGGCCATGCCTTTTGGTTCTTGGTTCTCCGTACCTCTATATTTGCTTGCTTAATAATAACACAATGTATACTTTTATACATTGCAATAAATTTGAATTCTTCAGATGGCCATTAATGTTTATGTCTTTTCAGTGCAGATAAAAATTGTTGTCAGAAATGTTTCATATCAACTCGTAATGCATCACATACAAACATTAATCATGTAGGTTGCCCCTAATCTTCAAGTTACTATGCTACCGGTCACTACCGCAATGAAATTGGAGGTTTGGTGTGCCGAAAAGCTGGTTAACCCCACCATTTCTTTTGAAATACCTGTACCAATCAGGACTGTTACAGATGACAATTTTTCTGAAGGTTTTCCACCTGCTTTATCTATTTGCCTATTGAAATTTTTGTTCAGTAATTTTGCTATTACCCCCATTTACTCTTGGGCCTTTAACTATCATATTACAAAGAATTAACAATACCTCTGTAGTAGAAACAATGTCATTGTTCACATCTGACTTCAACTGCTCTGTAGAACAAGTAACATCTAATGCTGGTGTGTGATTTGTCTTTGGTTTCCCCGAAGATTCACTCATACTCCTCCATCTACCAGGTTTTGTTGAAGAGCTTGATTTTACATTTTTGCTGTGATTATCTATATTGGCAGACCTTGAACTCAGATCCTCCGACTTTGGTCTTCTCCTTGGCCGTAACTTTACTAAATGTAAATCTTTGTAAACTTCATGGCTGTGCAATGTTTTGATAGGAGATGGTGGAATTGTACATGTTTTGGCCCAAGAATTACTAATTTTGTCATTATTTTGGTTTTGATTTTGTACATCAGGTCCACAGACGTCTTTACTTAATGGTTTTCTTTTTGATAAATCAGGATCAAAACTGTTTTCAGGTTTTGTTTGAGAAGGATTTATCTCCCTTAATTTTTCACTATTTTGCTCTCCACCCTTAGCAATAGGATTTTGACTAGAATACTCTGAAAACTTAATGCAATGAACCGATGTGTTTATTCCATCACTGACACTGCTATGATCTTTTATTGCACTACTGCATGTGTAATCTACAGTACATGAAAATGTGTCTATCTCATTTGGACTGTGCAAAAATGTGCTTGTTTCATTCTTGTTATTAATTCTTTCTGTTAATGTGTTTACATGACTGTCCTTAATGCTATGTAAACAATGTGGCAATGTAGCTATTATATCATAGGACAATGTGTCTACTTCACAATGTGACACTGCGTCTCTTTCACAATGTGACAGTATGTCTATTTCACCAACTTGATCATCAATATCCTGTTCAAAGTTCAACAGTGTGTCTGTATAATTGTCAGTAAAGCTTTTGATACCATGTGTTGATGTATCTTTCTCTTCAATGAAACTATTCACTACACTGTGTGATAAAGTATCATTTTCACTAATACTACTGACATTGTCGTGTCGATCATGTGACAAGTCTTTTATGTTTTCATCACTACCGAGACCTTCCTCTATACTTAATGACAATGTCTCATTTTCACAGTTACTGCCACTGTCAACTGAATCATCGGTTAAAGTTTCATTATTCCTACTTATACTTTCCTGCACACGTTCAGACAAAATGTCAACTTCACTTCTGTAACTAACAATACTTCCAAACTTTGAGGAAAGATTGTCATCCCTACTGTTGTTATTTGAGAACAAATCCTCATCTATCAGCAGTTCGTCCTTGTCATCTACACTATACCATGGATCTTCACCCACATCAGAGTAGTCAGAATCTGTTCCAGTACTATCTTCCTTGTCAAGTCCCTGAAGGGAAAAAGTTATGATAGAAATGTGAGAAAATTAATGAAATGAAGAAAAATGTTATGGTTGATCAAAATTTATGTTTGTTCATCAATGATTTATTACCACCCAGTGAGACAGTACAGACTGTTACTAAACTTAAAACAATTGTAAGATATACATCAAACATAATAAAAATCTTTGAACTTATATTTATATTTATATGCATGCATGTAAAGAAGACAAAAAAGATATGAAACACTTAAAAAGTTCATTTCAAATTTATGTAAAACAGTAAAATTATCAATAATCATCCATTGGATCCTCAAGGTGAATTCATGCATTCACAGGTGTAGAGCTGTTTGTCAATAGGAAATTTGTTGGAAATTCAGCTAAAGGGGAATAACCCAAACCACTGAAATAGCTTTCATCACTTGTCAGTAGCTAATCTCTTGTTTGTTCTTTATCTTTTTTTCCAAATGTTTCTTTTTATCTGCACTGAGGAGATATATATTTTATGATATGGCAACCTGGAGAGCTCAGCTGAACATAATTTCAGGACTTTATTGTAAAACTTCTGATTAAATTCCAATATACATGTACAAGCTTTTCTGTCAAGGTTTCTCATACCTGTTAACTCTCCCTATTTCGTCAGGAGGCTCCCGATACTTTGTCAAAAATTCACATATCTCCCACCCTTCTGATTGGAAGTATGATGCTCATAATCTTTGTCACTTTTAACTTATTGCCCCAAATGATAGTTTTATTACACCTGTCCTGCTACTGAGTCGTAAACAAAAATTTGTTGGCAGTGTTTACCTGAGTTATGCTTCTTTTATTGCAATTTCCAGTCAATTGCTGAATATAATTAATTTTTTGAACATCCGGAGAAGGACATTTCCGAAAAAATGGTGAACATTTCCAAAAATATTTTTTCCCTTTTCCAAAAATTTTTTTGTTCCCTTTTCCGAAAATAAAAATTAGGACTTTTGCGAACAAAATATTACATATACCTCTTCCATAAGCCATGTGAATAAAATTGATGCCTCTTGTTTAAAAACAAAAACATGCATGCAGGTGGACTGGTATGCAAGATTACAACTTATCTTCAGTTTATGTTTCATTTTACGGTGCATCTGCAATTATATTTAGGACAAAACTGTCGTCCTTCGCATTAAGACAAACAAAGGCTGACCTGGTCAGTTGCTAAAAAAAGTGCCTACATTGACTGTAAAATTTCAAGCAGATTCACCATATTCATCATATATATTAATTTTCTTTACACTTGTAAATGCCAAAATTTAACCATACCCTAAACAAGAGCTAATTCAGGGGATAATACCCAAAGAAGACTAACAAAAAGCTCTTCCTGAAGATAGAGGGATGTCCAAGCCCAACTAGAATTTTCACTCATAAGTACCCTATTAGAGTAAGTATCGTTTAGATAAAATTCTGTTAAAATAGGCCTAAATATATGTCACGAAAGCCCGTTACAGCAAATCTCCCCACTTGAGAAAAATTTTGGTAGGAAGATCTCCCTACTTGAGACAATTTTGGTAGGGAGACCTCCCTACTTGGGGCTTTCAAAGGTCGACAGGTATGAGTTTCTATTTACATGTAGTATATTCAATATTTAAGAAGAGTTGACAATTGCTTCAAAATGATATTCTTATTCACTTATGTTTGTAAAGCTAATTTGATTGGATGCCGATGACAATTCCCGGGGTTAAACCCAATTCTTCCCATGAGAACCAATAGCAATGTAACAGTGCTGGCACATACCAAACTTCCGATAATTAAAAAAATCAATTTAAAACATTCTTTATAAGATTTGTATTAGAAAGAAATAACCATACTGTATTTTACAATTATCAGGAGTAAATCTCAAATTTTACTTTCAAAAATATCAGTTTTTCAGAAAACTCAATTTTTGGGCAGTAAAACCCCCTAAGATGGTTTTCTCTTAATTAGCCAAAGTTCAATATCTAAAAATGTTTAATGTTTGTTATATGACTATACAAATCTTTGAAATAGTAACCCTTACAAAAATAAAAAGTTTACTCCAAATTTGCGGCAGGTAAGTGTAAACAAAAATGGTGACCCAAATAAATATTTGTTTTAATTGACATTGCAATGCTTAACCAAAATTTTATTAGTGATATGTCCTTTGCACTATTGATGCACAATTTGCTGTATTTTCTGACTACAGTCTACATTCATGAGTAATCTATTATGGACTTCTCTCGAGGGAACCGTTTTCCTATAGTGTTGTCTGGGGCGTATAGTGCACGAGCCAACAGGCGAGGGCACTATTCGCTCCAGACAACACTATAGGAAAACGGTTCCCGAGGGAGAAGTCCGTAATTTATTTAGTACATAACAGAAAAGAAAACAAACTCAAAATGAGGCAAAGTATAGTAAACCCGAAGTCACGTGAGGTATAGTCCCGTCGTCAAGTATAGTATCCCGCTGTCAAGGTAAACAAATAAATGTTCGAATATAGTGACGTCAGATTATCCAATGAAATCGTAGCATTTTCACCTGTTATGTACTAAATAAACTTATGGTCTTATAAACATTAATTCCACAGCATGGGAAGAGGTGAAACCTGATTTTGTACTGCCAAGACATCTTAGAAAATTACAGTAGGATACTAATGTTCTACCTTATTAAGACAGTACATGAAAAAAGTTTAATTTATGTTTTACTACTTGACTTTTGCAAATCACAGGATGCTATATGGTAATTTTCCATTAACAAAACTTTGAAACATAGGTAGTTCATGTTGTTTACTGGAACTGCAGATATTAACTATCGTGGTAGTGTTATGATCCACAAAGTATATCATACCTTTCAGTCTATGAACTCTTTTTATGATATCTGGATGTGTCATGAGGTTCAGTGCATACAGTATATCCTACTCAAAATATGTTTTTAACATTTTCCAGGAAAAAAAAAATTATTCTATTTTCAGCACATTTTCTTTAAAATTAACCCCTTTTGAGTCTTTCAAGGTAAAAATTAATTTAACTACTTATCTTTTTTTGGTAGTTGATCAACAGCAAAAAACATATGTATGTCATTCAAATCAAAATAACCATCTAAGAGCATTTGCGATATAATTTGAATATATCCACAGAATTTGTTAAACAGTGGATTTTTTTTCTTATGTATGGTTAAATCTTGTTGAAATCCAACAACTATTTAAGTGGAGTTAACATTGAATTTACAAGGTTATGTAATCATTTCAGTCATATCAGTTTAAATTGTCAGAGGATGAAGATTTCTATCTTGAGCATCCTCATCTGGTTAACTTTCTTGAGAGGAATTACAGACAGGACAGATGATGACAGAAATGAACTTGCACTTGGCAAAAGGCAGAATGCCCCTTATGACCATAACACGGATAAAAGTAACCCATGCAAGATTCATGCCAATCTGACAAATAGATATACTGAATGAAAATGTGTACTCACAATTAAGATTCCATGTAAATTTTCCATTGAAAAAAAACACTATGCACCTGTTTCAAATGTTAACCGCACTTTGGAAATTATAATTTTACATTTAATTGGAAATTTTGACTCCAGAAATAGAAATTAATGTAACAAAACATTGTTCCCACAACAAATAATATAAATATATACCATTAGATAATATAATTATGGAATTTATTTCACAGGTGTATACTGTATAAGACAAAGATTAATGAGTATGTATAAAAAAGTAATTAACTTAATTGTTACCTGCATAAACACCTACTTTGTCATACCTTGAGAAATATGCACCTTTTTAAGGTCATGCTTAAGAGCTTACACTGATACTGTGGAATATCACCTTTTATCTTTGTCTTTTTAGTAGAGCGGCAGAGACCAGAAATTAAAAAATTTAAATGACCCACATACCCTATTCGATATATATACCTATTTGGAAAGCTTAGGTCGTGTACATTTTTAAAATGTTTGTCGTAAAATTCAAATGTGGTAGAAAGGGGGATAAATTAGGGGTCAAAGGTCAATCAGTAAAAAATGAAAAAAATGATAATATTATGATTTTCAGCATTTCAAGGCACAAAAATTGATACAATAGAAATTTATTTTAATACTTAGCAAATTTGAATGTAAATAAACATGCTGTCATGATTTGTGACGTCACTTATAACACAAATTGACGTTCATTTGATGTTATAATGAAGAGCTACGTTTTAAGCTTAAAACATTTCAAGATTTTTTTCCTTAAAAATGAGTAAAATTTGATCCAACAAATCGAAAACAATATTTAGTAAGCACAAAATTTCGCAAATCGACCTGTGTTAGCACGTATAGCAGATCATAGCGCGTAACCTGGCAAGTTGCAAGGCGGATTTATAGACAACACGCAAAGTATATGAATTAAATTTTAAAAATCTTAATATGACTCTGTTTTATTTATTTGTTGCAACTTATGCGATTACTTAATCTTTATTTTAATTCTTATTTGAAAATAGTGAATGCAGACCCCCCCCCTTTAAAAAGCTACAAATGGATTGACTGGTTGATTTGCAACAAAAATCGACAGATATTCGGTATGTTCGTACAGATGGTGATCGCACTCGCACAATATTTCGCTTAGCAAGGAACTAAGTAAAAAAGTTTTATTTAGAGAGAGTGCATGACTCACTTTGAACTTGTCTAATTTTCACGGAGGCCCTCTTATAAAACATTGCAAATATTTAATACAGAAATACAATAACATACGTATTGTTATATTAATAATTATGTACATTTTATTTCAAATAACATGTTGTTCATATTACTAACTGCTTAACGAAGTCGCTGTATTCTTCCATGAATGACCTTTTCCATGAAAGACAATTGTATTTTACAGAAGAACTGGGATGTCTTCCCCTAGTGTGAGAAGTTCTATGCATTTTTCATACGTTTTACTC
This sequence comes from Modiolus philippinarum, assembly GCA_002080025.1. Lineage (NCBI taxonomy): Eukaryota > Metazoa > Mollusca > Bivalvia > Mytilida > Modiolidae > Modiolus > Modiolus philippinarum. The sequence goes on from MJUU01009172.1 coordinate 65,138, forward strand.
GTAAAAAGAAGGAATCTCTTACTCATGAAAGTTATCCCTGATCTTTAATATTGTCTCGTATAAGTACCTATTAGTTTTCTACTGAGACCTTCATCATCAACATAAGTCCTAAGATCGTCATTATTATATATTTTGCAAGTCTATGTATTAGTTTCATCAAAGGTTTGTGTCGTGAAAAAACATTGTCCTTAGTTGGCTATGGAGTTACAAATGGATGGGTTATATGTTCTTTATATCATCTTTCATTTGATTGCACTGAAGCAGCGATAGTTATTGTAGATATAACCACCCACAGTACCAAACTTAACTTTTTCTAATATTTTGACCAAGTTCAAATCCGTACAACATCATCTAGAACCTTTGTTCATTGCAAGCATAATTTTGCTGAAATGTTTTTAAAAATGAATGAGGACATACAAAAAGCACAGTTTTCTGTTGCTTTTGCACCTAATTTGTTTTTTGTTTTTGTTTTCTGTTTTTTTTTTGTATTTTTTTTCCTTTGGATTTCGACTCTTAAAAATTCTTTTTAGTAATTTTGTTATAACCCTCATTTGCTATTTTTCTTAATCTGTTTTAAATTTGTCGTCTGATGCAGATTTGCAAACCACAGTCATATGCAATCAATCATGTTTTATCTGGTCCATCAGTCCATACTTTTAATTTTTAATTAATATTCAATCGAAATCATGGTTGACTAGCCTTTTCGTGGTTTAGAATGACCGGTCTTTTTCTGCAAGCGATATTCTTGAATTAGATAGCATCTCAAACATTTCCTAAACAACCTTATAGATGTATAGCTATCTAGTTTAAAAATATTAAAAACACTTATTGCATATACAAGAAGAACAGAGTTTATAATCTGACTCGAACATTTTTCTAACAATGCATGGATCCGAAAAGCGTAAAAAATCATACCATATCTGCTGCCTGTATGTTCTATTGACATTACCTCTGATGTTGTAAACACTTCCCGGAAAAGGAACCAGAACCAAAACAAACAAAAAAATCAAACATAACAAACAAAAAAATAAAAAGGATAAAAAAACAAACAAAACAAATAAACAAACAAAAGGAAAAAAAAGAAAAAACAAAGAAATAAAACCAAACAAAACAAAACAAAAAAAAAGAAAGCAATATCACCCCCAAAAAACAAGAAAAAGAACAGAACCCAAAAAAACAAGTAGGAGAAAAACGCAAAACAACATAAAATGAAATCAATCACAAATATTTATCAATGCCCAATGTTATTCACATGTGTCTGTTAGACCGTGCTTAATATATATTTATTTAGACCACGGGAGCTTTTCAGTTTTCGAACTACTGGCAATACTAATCACACACACCTTTCTCAATACAAATCAAACACACCCTCAAATTAAATCGTAAATATATCCCCAAAAACAAGCACGATTTGCCTCGAATACATTGTGTATCAATAATTCTAAACATAAAGCAGCAAAACTAACAAGGGGTATGTTTAGAAACTAAGAAATCGTTAATCAACTGAATGAATTTGATCATTTAATTTAATAATAGACTGATTGACGGACTAAGTACGAAATATTTATGGATTGCATATTCTAATTTTAAACAATTTAAATGCATTTAAAACATAATTGGTTAGTGCTTTGACACAAAATTACCATCGAACTTGTTAAATATGGCGTACAGTTTGACTTAAGACAATAACTGCATATTGTAATTGTTTATTTTGTGTTAAATTGAGAAAAGCGCTGATTTTTGGGTTGATTTTATGGGTATTTTCTAATCTTCTGTAAAAATATAACGCAAATTCGAAGAATGACCTATAGCGTCAATTATCACAGTGTTTCTACCACATTTCATTTTTACGACAGACATATTTCAAAAATATAATAATCAAGCTATCCAAAACGACTGAGAAATCGAATAGGGTATTTGGGTCATTTAAACTTTTTAAATAAGCGACTTTTGCTTAATTCGCCGCTCTACTATTTGGACATGATGCCTTACCAATAATAGTGATTATAAACCAGATGGTGTTAATTTCTTAAATTCTAAATGTTTTGATTGAATTTCAGAAGGTTGTCTTTGACAGTTCATGGAATTTACAAAAATAAGAATCATTTTGCAATTCTTTTGACATTTACTAAAAAAAACTAGAGGCTCAGAGACTGAGCCTGTATCGCTCACCTGACAAAATGCTGAACAGCGGGATTTTCAATGTTCTGCATGGTGGCCATGTTTTTTGTCGGATTATAATGAAATGGGTCGTCTTTGTAAAGGACCTTCTATACATCATTCCTGGGAAGTTTGGTTGAATTTGCTTCATTTTTTTCCGAGGAGTTGATGTTTTTTGCTTAGGGTCCAATGTAAAATATAAGTTCTGCGCTGGCGGCTATGTCGTTTATCGGATCCGAACGAAATGAGCAATCTTTGTTAAGGACCTTCCATACATCATTCCAGTAAAGTATGGTTGAATTTGCTTCAGTGGTTCCAAAGGAGTTGGTGAAAGTGACGCTTTTCCCATAGGGTTCAATGTTAAATATAAGTTCCGCGCTGTTATGGACCTTCCAAACATTATTCCTGTATAGTTTAGTTGAATTTGCTTTAGTTGTGTAAGAGGAGTTGATGAAAATGATGTTTTTCCCAAAGGGTCCAATGTTAATAAGTTCCGCACTGGCAGCCATGTTTTTTGTCGGATGGGAATGAAATGAGCAATCTTTGTAAAGGACCTTCCATACATCATTCCTGTATAGTTTAGTTGAATTTGCTTCAGTGGTTTCCGAGGAGTTGATAATATGACGTTTTTAACATAGGGTCCAATGTTAAATATAAGTTTCGCGCAGGTGGCCTTGTTTTTTTTGTCGGATCAGAACGAAATGAGCAATCTTTGTTAAGGACCTTCCATACACCATTCCTGTAAAGTTTGGTTGAATTTGCTTCAGTGATTTCAGAGGAGTTGATGAAAATATGAATAGTTAACAGACGGACAGACGATGGACGGACGACGGACGGACAGACGATGGACGCCAAGTGATGGCAATAGCTCACACTGACCCTTTGGGTCAGGTGAGCTAAAGACAGTAGTCAAAGTTTATACCGTATAGTGGGAAATTTTTGCAGGGTAAAATTTTTGCTGATTTGGTCTAAAATAAGGGTGTTTATTTTTCGCAGGTTTAATTTTTGCTGTATAGAAATTTTGTACAATTGTGAAAAAGGTAAAATAAATGTTTTATTACATATACAAAATACTCTAAAGTCATAAAACACTGTAAAAGGATAAGTTGATAGAATAATCAATTAAAAGTCTAATATCACATTTCACGATAAGTTTAGCAGAATTATGTCCTCCCAATATTTAAAAAAAATCCTGCTGCATATGACCTTAGGTTTGTAAGAAATGTACTGATGCACCTTCACAAGCCTTTTTACAGTAAGTGTTTGTTGAACCAGATATGCCAACAGGTTTAAGAGCTGAAATGTCCTTTTGTCATTTTCTATCCCTTCTGATATTTTGGTAAGAATTTTGGGGGAAAAGCATTAAATTTTTACGGGTTTGAATTTAGCGGATGCCTTGTACCCGCAAAAATAGCAAAAATTAAACCCTCTATACGCTATCTTTCATTTAATCACTTTCTTTACATAGATCCTAGAGCATATGTAATGCAAGATGAAGTTGATACAGCCTGCATTATTATTTTATCAGATAACTCCACTTGCATTAGTATCATTTGTATTGCTCAGCGATTAGCTGACTTGGCTTTACATTCACAGTCTGTGCCAAAACCTTTTTCAGCTACTTGTTTGAAATCCACTTTTTAAAGTCCCCCCACCCCACCCCCGATATCTCTACAAAGTTTCTGAAATGTACAATATCCCCAATCAATTACTAGCCTCGGGCATTGAACCAGCAGCGAATGGCGCAGACTGTGTAATTTTATACCCTTAAAGGTAATTTGTGCTCTTCTAGCTTTTAGACATATTTGATTTCTTGACTTCCAAAAGTTTTGATTTTATCTGCAATGAAGAGGCATAATTTGTCCCCATGGCCATTGGCAGAATAAATGTTTAAGACAATTCAATGTATTGATTCTGATCAAGAATGCTTTGAAGATCTTATGGTGGCTTTGAGTTGTTATTACTCCCCTTTGGGTCTTTGTCTCTTTGACACATTCCCCATTTCCCTTTTATTAAGAAATGGTAATTAACTTAATTGTTACCTGCATAAACACCTACTTTGTCATACCTTGTGAAATATGCACCTTTTAAAGGTCATGCTTAAGAGCTTACACTGATAATGTGGAATCATCATTACCATGTTTTATGTAATCTTTGACTCAGCATGGTTTTTTTTTGTAATCACTGTACATGTATCAGCATGTTTTTTTGTATTAATCACTGTACAGGTATCAGCAAGTTTTTTGTACTCACTGTTTTAGTTATTTCTTCTATTGTGTGATTAATTGTAGCTACAGTGCCAGTCATACAGTCATGTATAGACTACTGGACAAATTTTCAAATTTTTGTTCAATGTCAAATACTGCAAAATTTAACTGTAATCCTATTATCAATTATTGAAAATCAGTGTTGGCAGTAGCAAAGAAAATGCATTAGCCAATGTGGCTAATACAAAAAAATTTTCTTTAGCCACATTAAGAAGTCATTAACCACTCAAAATTAAACCAGTGTAAAGCAGTCTTTTCAAACATATCTTCATCTATCATAGTACATGTACTTTGGCCTCGCACAATGCAGTCATTATTAATTTGAAACTATATAGAAAGTTGTAACTCAAAATTAGATACAAATATGTTTATGGGCACAAGCACATGTTAAAAAATGGCACAGGCCCAATGTACAATTATAACATTGTAGCTATGTAAAGACTGTGCAGCTTTATTACTGAGGGTCAAAACTATAATTACTGTACAAAATGTATGTATCACCTCTCTGTTAAAAAAGTGGAGATATTAAACAAAAATTTATTGGCAAATGCCATATTGTTCTAAAACAGAATATCTTTCTCTAGGCCTAGGCTAAGGTAAGTTCCACTATGGATGCTGATTCTGTGTCACTGTGTCAACTTTTATGTTTCAGTATTATATATCATTTGTTGTATTTAGTATAGCAAAACATGTCTAAAATGACTCTTCAAGGGGATGTTAAAATATGGGCACTATAGATAGGTCTTTAGGCCTAAAAAATAAATTGTGTGTTTGGGGCAACATGGTTTTCAAAGTTAGGTAGGGCAGGAAATTTATTTTAAATATTTTTTTTTACATTGTAGTAATGGAGGAACATATCTGACTTTAACAGTGCTTGTTGTAAAATAGGCAAAAAAAGGTTAGGGTAGGCATAAAATTTTAGGTAGGGTTGTTTATCCTAAACACACAACTATTTTTAAGGCCTTATATAGAGGTAGTTTTCCTTATTACATGGAGTACAATGTCACAAAATCACAGACATTATAGGCAGGTAAATTATAGGGCATCCAAACTTTTGAAAGGCACTGGTCTTTACCATTGTGGTCATTGATGGTACATGTATTTTTTCATATTTCATACTTTGTAGCATTTCGGATATTTCATACTTTGAAGTATTTAGTTATTTCATTACTTTGTGGTTTGTGGACAAACCGGAAGTTGTCCATTTGTTGATTTCAGGTTTTACCAAATGGTGATTTTTGCAAGAATTTCAAGTTTCTTGGCAATATTCAAAACAAAAAGCTAGCGGTTCTTGAACCAGCACTTCGAAGCATTTACTGGAGTTGGTTTAAATTGTATGCTGCTCTGATTTTTCAATCGCCACAGTGGCAATAGATGATTTGCCAATAGGTCCATGCAAGTTCTAGTCAAATTTTGTGGTTTTTGGTCAAACCTTGAAAGGGAAATTACTCCTACACCAGACAAACAAACATTAAACATGCACACTTGTTTTAAAGTAGGGTCTTCGTGCTTAGCCATCCTGGACAAAGTAGTGCCCTACACAATATTTATGATATTCTGCAGTAAGTTAGCATATTTTTGATTTTTTAATCCTTTCCTACTCAATGAGAAGACAGTTCAAGTTAGTACAGTTGTTTATTTTTTTTACTTGAAACAAGTAGCACTTTAAAGAATGGCAAGTGCTATTGGGGATTGGGGTTTGAATAATGTTGCCGGCTAAACGTCTGCTAAAGATTAAACTATCATTACGTTTAATTAAAAATGCTTTATTTTTTGGTTGTTTTTCACAAGCAGGGAACCATTCTGTCCCCTTGAGATTTTTCAAAAAGTTACCTCCCTTTTGGGTTTCACTAAATTCATTCTGTTGATCGCAGAACTGGCAAATGGTCTATTGGGGATCAAATTGTCTTCACAACCGGAGATTTCTGTTAGAATTTGGGGACGTGGCGACCTTCAAGCGCCAACACTGAAAATTATAATGGATAAATTGATTTCATGTTGAAAATTGATCGATTATCGATTATAATCGATCATTGGAACATCACTAACCAGCAGTATATGCTTTTTGGTGTATATGTAGCAGATCATGATTTCTGCTTTACTTTTAAGAGCATTAATGCCGGTATCTAATATGTATTTTTGTCCTCATCAGGTTTTACTTTTTGTACCATCTCTGTATCAGCATATTTCGAGTAGTCTCTGCATCAGAATGTTTTTGTGTTTTCCCTGCATCAGCTTTCTGTAATCTCTGAACCAGCCATTTTTGTGCAATCTCTTTATCACCATCATTACCATGTTTTATGTAATCTTTGACTCAGCATGTTTTTTTTTTGTAATCACTCTACATTTGTACATGTATCAGCATGTTTTTTGTACTGACCGTTTCCATCAAGCATGTTTTTTTTTTTGTAATCACTGTACAGGTATCAACAAGTTTTTTGTACTCACCGTTTTCTGCAAGCATGTTTTTTTGTAATCACTGTACATGCATCAGCATGTATTTTTGTACTATCTGTTTTCAGCAAGTGTTTGAGTAATTACTGCATCATGCATGTTTTAGTAATCACTGTATCATGCATGTTTTGGTAATCACTATAAAAATATTGAATTGGACTTGCCTGTTATGGAAGTTAAAGCTCCTTCTTTCTGATCATCGCTTTGAGATGCTTTTGTTTACACCATCTTGTTTTTCAGAAGATTTGATCATGTGAACAACAGAACATGTTGTAGACTTTTTCATGGTAAATTTATGGCTCTTTATACAATGCAGGGCCAGAGAAGAGAAAAATTTACCACTATAAAGACTGTAGCACTTTCTGTATAAAAATAAAGATCACAAGACCAATCCTTCAGGAAAACAAGATGGAGTAACAAACAACCGAAAGCATCTCAAAGCAATAATCAACAAGAATACAATATTTGTCTAACAGACACAATGCCCTGCCTCGCAACTATTTTGAACACTGCTATATTTCGTGGTCAGAAAGTATGAAGTTGGTTGCATGGATATATTTTTATTATGATATTTGTTTAATTATACCCTAATGGGTATTTAATTTAATGGGTGTTTAATGATGAAAGCATACATCCTTTATAGAAAAGAAACTTAATCCTATGGTTAAACCTCAAAATATCCCCTTTTTCCATTATCAGTTGGTTGCATTAGTTATGTTTTTTGTATATTTATATCCTAATGTGTATTTATATAAAGTTTCATTATAAAAGCATACATCTGTCACAGAAAAGAAACTTAAACCTGAGGTTAAATCTCATACTATCCCCCTTTTTCCATGATCAGTGAAGCATGAAGTTGGTAGTAAAGATAAATTTTTATTATGATTTTTGTTTAATTATACCCTAATGTATACTAGTATTTTTACAAAGCACACATGCTTCACTGAAAAAAAAATTCAACCTAAGGATAAACCTCATACTACACCCCCCCTTTTTCCATGATCAGTGAAGCATGAAGTTGGTAGTAAAAATAAATTTTTATTATGATTTTTGTTTAATTATACCCAAATGTGTACTTATACAAAGCTTCATGACAATAGCATACATCCTTCACAGAAAAAAAAAACTTCAACCTTAGGGTAAACATTGTAATACCCCCCTTTTTTCCATGATCAGTGAAGCATGAAGTTGGCAGTAAAGATAAATTTTTATTATGATTTTTGTTTCATTATACCCTAATGTGTATTTATATTTAGTTTCATGACAATAACATACATCCTTTACAGAAAAAAAACTTAAACCTGAGGGTAAACCTTACTTGGGATGGATTTACGAAAGGGACGCACGGACAGACCTGAACACTATATGCATAAAAATTGACAAAAAAGAGCTTTAACTTCCGTACCAGGCAAGTCAAATTCAGTGTGTTTACGGATTCTTGTATATAAAAAGGGTGGGTAGACATTACTTATCAGACCTGTCAAGTCTCACATTTTGAGCACGAGAGTCACGCTTTAAAGCCCAAAATCACGCTCTCACGCTTACCCTTTCCAATGTCACCCTTTTTAAAAAGTTTTCAAGAAAAAAACTATTTCAAATAGCAAAGCGATCTTTTCATAATCAAAAATGAGAAAATTCGATGTTTTTCGCTTATTTCTTCATACAACCCTGACAAAAGATTGACAGTTTTGCTAAGAGAAGCAAAATTTCCAATTATTGAGGTTTCAGATATGAAATCAAATTATAATTCCTTTCTTTTTGCGACAAAAATGTGGTCTTGGATTGCTTGCTAGCTCTCAGAATGCACCATTTTGCGTCTCTCAAATTATTTTTGTGGGACAAACCCCTAGACCCCTTGTCTCACCCTGGCAGTCTGGGAAACCAAAACCATAGGCACTTGGTCAGTCCCTCCCTCTCTTCTTCCACATTGTGGAAGAAGAGAGGAAGGGACTGACATTTTTTTATGAAACTAATGCCTGTGGCTGTGCCCAAAATTATCTGTCGTCTACAAAGCTACTTTTATCACCCTATCTTTATCTTTTTATTGATCTGACTTTTTATTTTTATTTTTTTATATTGCTTTGTGACAAATAAAAAGTCAGATCAGTAAAAGATAGACATAGGATAAAAGTAGCTTTGTAAACGGTCTACCCTTGGCCTTGACAGCTCTGACTTGTGCATTGGCTTTTGTGGGGGAAAACACAAGTCTTGTTTACCCATTGCTCTTGTCTTGAACTTCAATAATTGCAGAACTATGTAACCTTATTTGATACTAAGTAAGTCATAAATAGAGCTTTTTCAGATCACTGTTTCAAATCCCCTCTAAGCTATATTTTCCCGCTAAAAGTTACTTCCCTTCACAGAGAACTGGCTATTACCAGGAAGTTGAACGTGGTGGTCATAGTTTTCTCTATAATTTGCCGAAACGGATATTTTATTTTACGACAGTCAAAATTCAAATCTAAATCCCCCCTTAAGGATAAAGTAAGGTGAGGCTTTTGAAATTAACAAAAACCATTCGGATTTCTCGGATTTCATCCATTATTTCTATGTGATATTTTTTGCCCCATTACACACAATTTTCTATTTCTTCTTTTGTACGGAAAAAGATGAAGATTACTTTCCGGCACATGGTGAAAGAAGTTTCTTTTTTTTTACCAACCCAATGTGAGCGAAGCGAACGAAGGTTGGTACTTGTAAACACTTTTCGTTCTGAAGCGGAAGTGGGAAGAGCTAAAGCTGTATACGAGGTTTCGAACTGAAATCGTAAGTCGCACCGAAGGCGCGACCACACCAGAAAAGATATTAAATGATGAAATAAATAGTATTAACAATTTATCAGTATGGTTCGTGCCGAACACGACCGTATAACTAAACAGACAACTCGTCTGTATTTCGTATTTTCGAACACGAGATCACACGAGACAACGCGTGATCACACGAGACAGGCAGTTTCGTATGTGTGAAATTAATGATTATGGAAGTCAAAATGTCTTGCCGAAGGCACGAATAATATGAACAAATTGATACAACTGTCGTGCGACAACTAAATAAAGAATAAATAACAAAGAAAGTGTGATTCCCCATGACAACGCGGTCGTCATTTGGCAAACATCGGGTTGCCGTAGCAACGCATTTCCCCAAGTATCTGGGTCAATTTAAAGACGTGCCGAAGGCACGTCTGCTATGANAAAAAAAAAAAACAAAGGTCAGAGACACAAATATTGCATTAATATATTAATTTTGGTTTTATTATCTAAATTATTGTTTCTGATTCATTAAATTAATGCTTTTAACAAAAAGGGGGTGGGGGTGGGCAAACGATTGAAGAATGTTTCTATTCAAATTTCTGTTTAAATATTTGTCTAAAAAAATGTATTAGTCAAACTCTACATACTCTATTTATAGTTCAAATTCTTTAGATTCCTACCATTAATTGAAGAAGTCTATAATTTAATAAAAGATGTTTTGCTTTGAGAGACCGCCGTAATACGTGCAAACAGTAGTCCGGTTTTCAAAACTACTCTCTAATCATGTGCACTGCAGTTCATTTCAGTCACAATTTTCCAGTTATTTGTATTAAACTTAATACTGGATCAAGTTGAAAACTTTTGATGTGACATTTCTTTAACTGACATCTATCATTCATTCTAATATTTGAAATGTACAGTATATGGTTTACTTTTAGCGTCCCCTCTTTTTAGATGACATTCCCATGATATTTTTGTTCTTATTTATTGACAAACTGACAAATTTACCCTAAATACTGATAAAACTATCGATTTGGATTTTCCGTAATAAATTGCATGTAGTTGGTGGCATTGTGGTATATTTGAGTGTATTTGAGTATATTTGAGTGTATTTGAGTAAAAAGAAGGACCCAAACTAAAGCAGTAGTAAACCTTCACAAAACTGGAAGATGGAATTTGCATCTGCTGTTCCGGGATGAACTTCTCCACGCCGATACGTCTTTTTTGTTTGGGGGGTTATAAAAGTGAATTTCTGATTAAATGGGTGGGCCCTCAAACCCACAGTTGTTAGAAAGTAGAGAAAAATCTATGGAAAATTTTTGGGAAAATGACCCCAAAATGAGACCCCTTTGAAGGAGCGTGGAACCAGAAAAATATATTTTAAGGTAAAGTCACTATTTTGGCCAAGTTTTTCTACATTTGTCGATTTCTTTTTTCAAACATCAAACTCTGTATCTGCTTCTTATAGTATTATTTGACTCTGACTTGGAGGGAATGTCATGGGAGAGCTGCACCTGCGTATCCAGTCTTTGTCAATTTTCTGCTGTTATTAAAATTAAAGGAAAATCAAGTAAGATTTTACAATTCCTGGAATTAATTATGTAACCCGACAGTGCATGAGAAGTTAAGCAATATCACA
>MJUU01009173.1:4455-23774 GCA_002080025.1 Modiolus philippinarum
AAAGCTGTTACATTCCCTTCCTTATTAAAAAAATATGTCCTCATTTCAAGAAACATAAATGTGATGCTTTCATTCCTAGGGCTTCAAGAAAAATTGTAATCATTAATGAAAGATAAAAAACAGGGAAGATAATTCCATTATCTGATTTGAATTTCTTGTCAATTGATATTTGTATGAAATCCCAATAATATAAATGTGTAGACAAAAAAATTAACTGAAATTTTAGTTGTTAGATATACAAATGCATTTGACTTGATCCATCCAAGAATACCACAACTGTCATTCAAATGTTGAAATTAAATTCCACTGTTATATTAGAGAAAATGCCATTTAAGGTGTGATTTAATGATCTAGTACTAACACCTAGTTCATTTGTAACTTCAAGTGAGATCTTTTAAGGAGGCTAACTCATCACATTTATGAATTTGTGTCAGCTCACTGAACTCCTCTGGTTTTATCCAGTTCAATGGCTTAAAAGATTTTGCGCACGGACCCCCACTTTGTATTTTATGAATATGTTCTATGGGTCAAATTAAGACATCTGACAAGTTTTCATAAAATTCTTGATATAACTTCTTAGGTTTTAGACAAAATATAATCCTAATGTTAAATTAAGGGAAAATCCAGAAAAACCCATTTCCCGTCAAATTTTTTAATGACTTGTATCTCGGTAAAAAGCACACGGACCTATATATTTCTTTTTACCATTTCATTTAGTCTACAATGCTTAGTAAATTAAAATAGGTTTCAAGAAAACCTTGATATAAACAACATCAGGAGTGAGCCTCCTTAAGTAAAAAGTCATATACTTATTTTATGCGAACAAAATTACCGTATTTGGTTAAATATATTGCAATGGTCAAGCAAGTGGTAAAATTTTGAAGTGATGAAATTTTGCACTCCAAACACACGTATGTTTCAATAGACTTCCTGTGGAGAAAGAAACACACCTTTATTGATTGAAAACTAGTGTATGTAGAATAATTGATTGAAAACACTTCCGGCAGATGATTTACCTTTAATAGGTTGCTTGAAAATATAAAACTATTCAATCCCATATAAAATCTTCTCAGGGCAATGCCTTCTGCATACAAGGTCTTTCCTAGGATATTGTCAATCAATTACTGTGAAGGTACTTTTGTTTGTGTGGTTCCAATTTTCGTGGATTTCGTGGTTTGCTTAAACCACGAAATCAAGTTCCCATGCAGCGAAATACATTTCCTTTTATTTTTAAAGCATACAATTTGAAACCACGAATTAAAGTACCAATGAAACAGTCATACCGTGGAAGTACATGTACTTTTATTCGTTGACATCAATTTTCGTGGTTTTGATAAATATCACTATTTCGTGGGCACTTAAATTTGTGGTTTCGACTTCTATGCATTAAACTCCATGCAAAAAAGACATTTCGTTGGGAACTTAATTTCATTGTTTAAACCAACCACGAATTCCACGAAAATTGGATCCCAACGAACAATAGTACTTTCACAGTACATTGTATTTATTTAATCCACGAAAATTGATATCCACGAATAAAAGTACTTTCATGGTATCAACAACGTTTCTTTCTTTGTGTCAGTCTTTCAGAACCTGGGCTTTAGGGTGTAAATTCACATCTCGTTGAAATGAAACTTTATTACTCCAAACGCTTGACAATTGCAATGAAACTCACTTTTATTTACAGAAAATTTTGGTTGAAAAAAAATTGTGCATATTATTTACCAAATATAGCTAGTCTATGAACAAAATACTTAATAAAACAGCAAGTATGGTGTTTATTGGACAGAAATGCATACTGTACACACAAATGTAGGGTGTCTTGAGCTGTATCCCTGACTGGTATGCCCTTGAATTAATATTACATTAATGTTTTATAATTTAAGTCTGTTATTTTACTTAATGTTTGGTTATAAATAGTTAATTCCGTCCATGTTATTTATATACATGTACATGTATGTGATATTTTCCAGTGTTATTGTTCAATTTTCAATAGACTGCATATGTGATGGAAATATAATTATACAAATAAATTATATATACATGTATCTAACTTCATTTCTTTCCTCAAAAAAAAAAAGAATGCATCATGGTGAAGATAAAAACCTGCATATTTTAGTTTGAAGCTAGCCAATTCCCTCTTTTCGTTAGTCGGGATCAACTCTGGGTCAGGTTTTTGTAAGATGGTGTTTCTGAATTTCAAGTGATTCCTCTTAGCTCCTTATAACATAACTACATGTAGTATGGGAATAAATACGACTAACTTGTCAGTCAAAATAAAAATTCACTGAGGGTTCAAAATAACCTCATGTTTTATTTTTCTGAGTTCTTTTTTAAGCAATAATAAAATTTCTTTTTGTCTTTTTGGTCAGGCATTCTGCATATGCCGAAAAATATTGAAAATGTAGATCTCGTTCGTTTTGCATTTGTTGTGACACCATCCGAGAAGGGAGATAACTGCTACAAAATTAGCTAAATTAATGCATGGTCCTGGCTTATGAAAATAGGGAATAAACCAGTTCTAGAAATTCAATCACTGTAGATCTGTATGTGTAGTTGTGATGTATTATATCTTAATTTTGACCTTTGACCTATGACCTCTATAAAATGTATTACATAGTGATATATAAAAGTGTAATGTGAAAAACTTTACCATTGAAAACATATAGCTGTGTGGATCAACTTTTTACACAAGAGAAAATGTAAAATCCAAGAATATATTGATATATTAAAAACTGAAAATGAGCAGTAACCAAAATTAATACTTTTAAGTAAACTGTGGACAAAAATCACTTGTCAGTTTTATATGCAGCAAAATATGTTGAAAGCATTAGACAAGATGATGCAAAATGAGTTCCAAAAGCTCTCCAATGCTACACAGCTACCACTGCTTGGAGTGTTTAGTGTCCTTTACTACCTATTGAGGTCTGGCACAGATGAGAAACCCCAACATAGATGACTATCTTAAAGGAATGTTTATATATATCTCAAGCAACAGAAGCATTCAATTTTTAAATATTGATGATTAGATTAAACATATTTATTGGGATTAAACACAAGTTTTCACAACTTTGTACTCTGCTTTTATTCAAAAGAATACACAAATTTATTATTTATGTTGGCAACAAAAATAAAATTGAAAAGATGCACTGAAAAAGTAGTTTTTTAAACAAAAGTTTTTATCTGCAAAAAAAAGGAAAAACAAGGGTATAATGTAAGAAAAAAAATTAAAAGCTCTCTAGAGCTTGTAGGTCACCTGGGTCAAGGCTGACTTAGCAGTCCATTAATATTACCTCAATGTTAAAGGGTCTCATTTTCTAGTATGTTAGAAGACATCTATGTAATAATTGTCTCAGTGTGTTGGAGGAGATCTTTGAATGCATTTCCTTTAGGGTTCTCATTTTAACTATGCTCCCATTGGCAGCCATCTTGAATGAGTTACCAATATAAAAATCACAAACTTTGAAGGGTACCACCTAAGGTCTATTGTGACTTAATTTGGCTTAAACTTTTCTGGCGGTTTCAGAGGAAAACATCTTTCAATGGATTTCTTATTGGGTCCTTTGTTAAACTATGTTCCACACTGATGGCCATCTTTGTTCTTATTTGGACTTACTGGACATATTTTTCAAAGCAGGCTAACAAAGGACAGTTGTGACCAAGTGTGGTTCCTATAGGAAAAGTAGTTTCAGAGGAAAAGAGTGAGCTTATGCAATCCCTAAGCATCCATTGTCCATTCATCTTTTTTTTAATTTAAAGAACTTTCCTTTGAAAATACTGGGCCAATGGGAACCACACCTGGTCACAATAGTCCTTGTATGACCCCTTCGAAGTTTGTGATTTTTATCATCGAACTTCATTTAATATGTCAATCCAGTACGTATACTGTGATGTCACTGCAGATAAGAGAATATGGTCGCCTGTTAGGGACCCTTAATAGTTTAACATGGGGACACTTTGGGAAATGTTTTCAAAAGTTTTCTCCTCTGAAGCCAGGGGCGCAGATTGCGGAGTGGTAAAGGTAGTTCTATTACCTATACAACTACTGTAGTCTATCACCACTGCTGTGTGAGTTTTCGCCCAACTTTGTGCATTACAAAAAAGGGTGCACTAGACTTACAGTCATAAGTGATAAGGTATGTCAGTTACCTGCCAAAGGTCGGTTCTCTCCAGGTACTCCGGTTTCCTTCACCAGTAAAACTAACCGTCATGAGATAGCTGAAATACTGCTTAGAGTGACATTAAATCCCATATCACTCAATCAATCAATCCTTTGTAGCCACTGAGGATATTGGGACCAAACTTGGGCACAATAGTCCTTGCGAAGTCCCTTTCAAAGTTTGTGATATTTATACCCTGCCACATGTAGTGATGTGGTACCCTCAGGCGAGTGTTACTGTCCGTCCACGAAGGTTTCCTACTGATAACTTGGGAACAAAATAATAAACCCAAGTCAAGTTCAACTTTGGGTTCATGTCTAAGGAATTCTAGAGTTATGCCCTTGAAACTTTGATGAAATTTTGTGAAATGTGGCAGAGTATCATGTAACGTCCCATTACTATTTTTTTTATGTTTGTACCTCATCCAAGATGGCCACCAGTGGGGAACATAGTTATCATAGGGACTCAATGGGAAATGCATTCAAAATCTTCTTCTGAGCCAATTAGAACCAAACTTGGTCACAATAGTCCTTTTGGTGGTCCCGCTTTTCTTGCATGTGCCTTGTTCAAAATTGCTGACATTGGGGACATAGTTTGACATAGGAGATCTTTTTCTCTGAAACCACTTGGCCAATTAGATCCAAACGTGGTCAAAATAGTCTTTGGGTGGTAAACTTCAATTTTATGATTTTTATGTTCACACTTTACAAGATGGCACCAACAGGGAACTCAGTTTAACATAGGAAGCCTATGGGAAATTCTTCAACGATCTGCTCTGAAACCACTGAGCCAATGGGAACAAATTTTAGTTACAAAAGTCCTTGGATGGTTCCTTTCAAAGTTTGTAACTTTTGTGTTCATACCTCACAGCAGGGCACATAGTTTAACAAAGGGACCAAATGGCAAATGCATTCAAAGATTTTTTTTCTGGAACCACTGAGCCAATTGGAACCAAACTTGGTCACAATAGTCTTTCGAAAGTCCCTTCAAAGCTTTAAGCTCATCTGGCTATGCCAGGGTGAGTTTTTGTCATCAATTAGAACCAAATTTCGTCATAATAGTTATTCGGTAGTCATGTTTACAGTTGTATCCATCAAGTCTGTACCTCATCAAAGATGGCCGCCAGAGGGAACATAGATTTAACATTGGACCATAAGGGAAAAATCAAAGATCTTCTCTGAAACTACCAGTCTAATTATAACCAAACTTGGTCACAATGGTCCTTGGATGGTCCCTTTCAAAAAAGTATCCGGCAAGTCCGTACCTTATCCAAGATGGCCGCCAGCGGAGAACATAGTTTTAACCTTGGACTCTTTGGAAAAGGCATTCAAAGATCTTCTCAAAGACTTCTAATCAAATTAAAACCAAACTTAGTCACATTTGGGTTCTTAGATGACCCCTTTCAAAAAGGTATGTGGCATGTCAATACCTCATCCAAGAACCAAACTTAGTCACAATGGTCCTTAGATGGTCCCTTCCAAAAAAGTACCTGGCAGGTCCGTATCTCATCCAGGTTGCCACCAGCGGGGAATATATTTCTATGGACACACATTCAAAGATCTTCTTCTTAGAAACTACTTGCCCAATTAGAATCAAACTAGTCACAATGGACTTTAAGTGGTCACTTCCAAAAAAGGTATCCGGCAGTTCCTTACCTCATCGAAGATGGTCGCCAGCGGGGAACTTAGTTTTACCATTGGACCCTTTGGAAAAGACATTCAAAGATCTTCTCAAACACTTCTGATCAAATTAAAACAAAACTTAGTCACGTTTAGGTTCTTAGATGATCCCTTTCAAAAATGTAAATATCAGGTGGGTCAGTATCTCATGGTCATGGCCTACAGCGGGGAACATACTTTAACATTGGATACTTTTGAAAATACATTAAAAGATCTTAATCTCATAAACTTCTAGTCCAATTAGACCCAAACTTAGTCACAATGGTACTCGGATGGTCCATTTCAAAAGGGTATCCGGCAAGTTCGTACCTTATCCAAGATGGCCGCCAGCGGGGAACATAGTTTTAACATTGGATCCTTTGGAAAAGACATTCAAAGATCTTCTTCTCAAACACTTCTGATCAAATTAAAACAAAACTTAGTCACATTGGGTTCTTAGATGGTCCCTTCCACAAAAGATATCCGTCTGGTCCATACCTAATCCAAGATGACCGCTAACTAAAAAGGAACATAGTTTTAACATTGGATCCTATGGAAAACACACTCAAAGGTCTTCCAGAAACTACTGGTCCAATTTGAACCAAAATTAGTCACAATGGACCTAAGATGGTCCCTTCTAAAAAAGGTATCCACCAGATCCGTACCTCATCCAAGATGGCTGCCAGCGGGAACATAGTTTTAACATTGAAACACATTTCAAGATCTTCTCCTCAAAAACTATTTGTCACAGCTATCCGCTGATAGTTCCTTCCAAAAAATGTACCTGGCAGGTCATTACCTCATGCAAATGGTCGCCAGCGAGGAACATGGTTTAGACATTGAGCCTTATTGAATACACATACCAAGATCTTCTCAGAAACTACCAGTCCAATTATAACCAAACTTGGTCAAACTTTCTTAACTTGGTTAAAACTGCATCCGGCAGGTCTCAGTGGTACCTCATCCGAGATGGCTGCCATTTGGAACATAGTTTTAACATTGACCATATGAAGAAAAAAATCAAATATCTTCTCAGAAACTACCGGTCCAATTATAAACAAACTTTGTCACAACGGTCCTTGGATAGATAGTCAATTCCAACAAAGTTTTAACATTGGTCCCCTGTGGAATCTTCTTAGTAACTACTGGTCCAATTAAAACTAAACTTAGTCACAATGGTCCTAATATGGTCTCTTCCAAAAAGATATCCATCAGATCTGTACCACATCCATAATGGCCGCCATCAGGGGGAACATAGTTTTAACATTGAACCATCTGGAAAACACATTGAATGAACTTCTCCTCAAAAACTGCTAGTCCGATTAGAACCAAACCTAGTCACATTGATCCTTAGGTGGTTCCGTCCAAAAACAATATCTGGTAGGTCAGAACCTAATGCAAGAAGGTCGTCAGCCAGGAAATTGCTTTTTAAAATGAACCCTATGGAAAGCACATTCAAAGATCTTCTTCTCAGAAACTACTTGTCCAATTAGATCCAAACTAAGTCACAATGGTCCTTGGATGGTCCTTTTCAAAACATGTATCCAGCAAGTCCGTACCTTATCCAAGATGGCGGCCAGTGGGAACATAGTTTTAACGTTGAACCCTTTGGAAAAGGCATTCAAAGATCTTCTCAAAAACTTCTAATCAAGTTAAAACAAAACTAAGTCACATTTGAGTTCTTAGATGACCCCTTTCAAAAAGGTATCTGGCATGTCAATACCTCATCCAAGATGGCTACCAGTGGAGAAAATAGTTTAAAAAATGGACCCTATGAAAAAAATCATTAAAAGATCTTGATATTCGGAAACTAATAGTCCATTTTACTTTAACATTGGACCATATTGAAAACAAATTCAAAGACCTTCTTCCCAGAAACTACTTGTCCAATTAGATCCAAACTTATCTGATGGGTCAGAACTTAATGCAGAGAGGGCCGCAAGCGGGGAAATTGATTTTTTTACATTGAACCCTATGGAAAACGCACATTCAAAGATCTTAAATCTGTAAATATCCGTGCAATGATCAATTTGATTTAGCGGTGTCTCTGAAGCCATAGGCCGACAGAAATTTTCCACGAATCGTGTTGCCATCTTCGAGACCGCGCGAATACAAAAGAGACTTCACAGAAATTTCTAGTCCAATTAGATCTAAACTTAATCGCAATGGTCATTAGAAGGTCGCTTCCAAAAATATGTCCTGCCGCATGTCCGTACCTCATCCAAGATGGCCAAGATGGCCACCAGCGGGGAACATATACTAATAATGGACTCTATGGAATACGCATTCAAAGACCTTCTTCTCGTGTAGAAACTATTTGTCCATTTAGAACTAAAATTAATTAAAATGGTCCTTACATGGTCCCTACAAACAATCTATCCTATAGATCCCTACCCATTCAAAATTGCCACCAACCGGAACAAAGTTTATATTGGATTCATTTAAAAAAAATGACTTCTTATGCCAACAATGATCACCAATATAAATGGCATTTAAAATAAAGCCTTGGGTTGTCCCTTTCCAAATTTGCGTCTTTCATGTCTGCATCCAATCCAAGGTGGTCTCCGGCAGGAAACATAGTTTAACATTGGACCCTATTGGAAATGCCATTCATCTCTCTATGTTATCCATGGCCCAGGTGAGAGTCTACTGTTGATTTTCATGTTCGCATTTCATCCAAGAAGGCCACCAATGGGGAAAAAACTTTAACAAAGGGAAATTAGATCTTCTCTGAAAGCATTGTGCCAATTCTTCTTCTTCTTCTTCTTCTTCTCATACAATCGTGCCCGGCCCATAAGTTTTTTGTCTTATGACATTTATAAGATATTTGGTATATGGGTGTATCATCATGAAAATGTGTGTCGAGTACCATTGTGACCTTCATGAGACCTTGACATTTGGCCTTGATAACAAATTACTAAAAAATTTAGGTGATGACTTGTACTTGCCAGAACATTTTATCTTTTGACCTAGACTAAAGATATTTTGCATGTGGTTGTATTATAATGAGGCAGTGTGTCACATATGATAATGGATTTCATGTGAACTTCACCATTGACCTTTAGGTCAAATGACTGATTTTTGAGGGGCTGGACAAGGGGTGTCGTTCTCCTTTCTCCCGCCTTATTAGTCCTTTTTCCCATACTCTCTCTCCTTTCTCTTACCCCTCTTTCCTGTCTCCCACACCCTCTCTCTTTTTCATTTTCCTTTCTCCCTTTCTTGCCCATTTATCCTTTCTCCAGCCCCTTTCTCTCGGTCTCCTTTACCCTGTCCGCCAAC
Source organism: Modiolus philippinarum (assembly GCA_002080025.1). NCBI lineage: Eukaryota > Metazoa > Mollusca > Bivalvia > Mytilida > Modiolidae > Modiolus > Modiolus philippinarum. Next base: position 13,553 of record MJUU01009173.1, read on the forward strand.
TCATTTTTTGAGAACCGGCCTAGAATTTTTCATCTTTTGACCTAGACTTAAGATGTTTGGCATATTGGCATATTAGCATGAGATGGCGGGACCTACTTGTGACCTCGACCTTTGTTCTGGGTCAAATAACTTTTTTTTTACCTCCGGCCAAGAAGTTTTTCATCTTTTGACGTAGACTTAAGATATTTTGCATGTGAGTGCATCATCATGAGAAGGTGCATCTCGTACCATAATGACCTTCATGTGACCTTGACCTTTGACCTTGCGGTCAAATTACAATAATGACCTTCGTGTTATGGCCTTATATGAAACAATTGCATTTTTGAAGTGTTGGCCTTTTTTTTCATCAAATAATCTAGACTTAAGATTTTCAGCATGTGAGTCCTGATTCTTATGTAACCTTGTCCTTTGATTTTAATCAGGTCAAGTATCATCATGTCTCAGGTGTTGGTAAGAATTTTTTAATTAATGACCAAGACATCGATATAAACATTAGATTTGTGATAAAGGGTAAGTTTTTCTTGTTTTATTTTGCTCCTAATATATTTGAAATATCCCTGTATTATCTTTTGTAAAAAAATATTATATGAAGGGGAGACATATGCTTTAGTTCGCTAAAGCAGTCACCCCTAGTTTATCATAGGACCCGGTGAGAAGTGCATTCAGAGATTTTCTCTGCAACCACTGAGCCATCTAGAACCAAACTTATTCACATTTGTTCTTTAGTGGTCCCCACAATGCATGTGATCTTAAAGTTTGTACCTCATACATGATGGCCGCCAGCAGGGAACATAGTCGGTTAAATAGGGACATTTTGGTAGATCTTCTTCTCTGAAGCCATTTTTTTTATCCCAACAGTCCTTCAAGCTGAGCGGTTCCCTTGAAAGTTTTTGATTTTATGTCCGTACCTCATCCAAGGTTGCCGCCAGTGGGAAACATGGTTAAATATAGGGACCCTATAGGAAATACATTCAAAGATCTTCTCCTTTTAAATCAATTAGCCAGCTGAAACAAAAACTTGGTTACAGTCATCTTTTGGTGGTCCACTTCTAGATTTGTGATTTTTACGTCCCTGCCTAGTCCAAGATGACATCTAGAAGAAACATAGTTTTACATAGGACCCTATGAGAAGTGGATTCAAATATCTTCTCCTCTGAAACCATTGAGCCTATTGGAAATATTAACTCAGTCATAATTGTCCTTGGGTGGTCCCTTTAAAGTTTGTTATTTTTATGTTCGTACTTTAAACCTATGAGGTAATTGGAACCAAACTAAGTCACATAAGTCCTTGGATGGCCCCACAAAGCATATGATTTTTATATTTTTACCTCATCCAAGATGGCCGCCAGCGGGGAAGTTAAGTGTAACATAGGGACATTATGTGAAATATGCATTCAAAATATCCTTCTTTGAAACCACTGAACTAATTGAACCAATCTTATTCACACTATTCCTTGGGTGGTCCCCTTCAAGGTTTGTGATTTTTATGTTATTACCTAATCCAAGATGGCCGCTTGCGGGAAACAAAGTCTACTTCATAGGACCCTATGGAAATTGCATTCAAAATCTTCTCGTCTGAAACCAACTAGCCAGGTGGAACCAGGCCTAATCGCAGTAGTCCTTAGGTTGTCCCCTCTAAAGTTTGTATATCATATGATCTTATCTTATCCAAGATGGCCGCTAACAGGGAACAATCCCTATCGGAAATGCAGTCAAAGATCTTCTCCCCTACCGCTGAGCCAAAAACTCAAGATATAGACTTACAAAATGAGCCAAACTTAGCCCCAGTAGTCCTTAGGATGTCCCCTTCAGAGTTTGTGATTTTAGTCCTCCTACCTCATTGAAGACAGCAGCAAACAGTCTGAGGGAACATAGTTTAACATAGAACAATAAGGCAAATGCATTCAAAGATCTCCTTTGAAAACCACTAAGCCCCTTGGAACCAAACTTAGTCATTTAGTCCATGTTTGGTTCCCTTCAAAGTTTGTGATTCTTATGTTCGTATATGGCCGCCAGTTGTCGAAACCTCTTCCGAATCCTCGTTTTTCAAAACCACCAGTTCCAAGTTGCCAAATGATATATAATGAATTCAAACGAATATTAATTTTAATATCTAAGTTCAGCTTGATGAAGTAGGACACAGCTTGATGAAGTAGGACACACTAACCCTTCCTGATCACTCTCGGTTTTATTAAGAGTTGACACGTACCGTGAATGCGTTGCTTTTGAATATCATATATCATGTATATATTTTGGTAAATATATATCCTATCTTTTGGTCTTTCGTCTTCTGAGTTGGTTTATATTTTATTCGTTCAAAACTGGATGAAATTAATTCTTGTTACAATACTCCCGGCAGCACTGATTTGCATTGGATGAAAACATTCTTTAAATCATGGTCTTCTTTCAACTTAGAGTAAAACTGCTAATAAAAGGGTCCACTTAATAAAATACCAGTGGGATATGCATATCATGTACAGTGTTTTTTACATATTTGAAAATTTTGTAAAGCATGTTTGCAAAAACGATAATGAAAAAATGTCAATATATTCGCTTTCAAAATGAAAAATTAGAAAAATTTATTTGCATTTATATTTGGAAGTTAATTTGTTTAGAGTGTAAAAACACGAAGCCATAAAGATATGATTAAATACTGATGCTATATTTTCTATTCAAAGGACCAGACATCAATATTACATGATGCATATAATTATTATATAAAAAAATGAGAACCAAAGCCAAGAAACATGGTTAGGATGTATTAAAGAATTATTTAACTATTTAAAATTGTCCCATCTATATAAAAATGCCAAAAATTTAAAAGAAACATTTATAATAAACAAAGTAAAAAAAGCTTTAAAAGAAAAAATTTCAACAAGTCTGGAAAACAAATTTATTTGATGATTACAGAAAATCTGATCAAGGTAATAAATTACGCACTTACAGGAAATTTAAAAATATATTCAAATTTGAACCGTATTTAGAACAAACTAACAAACATCATAGGCAAATGCTCACAAAGTTTAGAATAAGTGCACATAATTTGGATATTGAGAGGGGCGTTACATAGGCATTAAAGCAAAGGACAGAATCTGCAGAATCTGTCAACAGGGTATTGAAGACGAAGAACATTTTCTTATACAATGTTCCAAATTAAACCAAATTAAAAATGATACCTTTAATTCAATAGCAGATAAATATAAGAACTATAAACATTTGAATAGTGAACAAAAATTAATTTGGCTTTTGGCATCGGAAGATAAATTTATTATATCAATAATTTTAAAACTATTGATTAAGTTATTTAAAGAAAGAGAGGTAATTCTCTCTGGTCAGGGGGCTGCTTCTCTCTCTATTAAATAAATAAATTCTATTTTATTTTCATATATTGTGTCTTGACGTTGTATTGAAGTGTTTTGTTATCTTGATAGATATTTTGTAAAGTTCTTCTTTATGTTTTCCAATCATTTAAATCATATATGTTTAATTGTATAATTCTGCTCATTATTGGACACTGTGATTAATCGGTGTTTATATGTCCCTGTTTTGACGAAACTCGTTTTGACCAGCTATTCCTAATGTCGTACGTTCTCTCTTCTGTCTCTTTTAATGGTTATTCGGTTTAATGCTTTCGGTTATTCGTTCGACCTCCTCCGGGGCTTTTCGGATGTTTTCATAAAATGTAAACAAAGAGAGTGCTATTTTTAATCTGGTAAGTTGAAGCGGTATTTGTCATACAAGTTACAAGGGTATACTCCAAAATATGTTCATAACAATACGACATACAGTAGACCGGGAAACTGAAGACAGTTTGAATTGCTAAATCATGTTCTGTCCACACAGACACAATCCCAATGGACACAGACATGACTGTCTCTGGTTTACACGACTGAAAGCAAACTTACTTAATAACACAGATGAATAGATTTATCTGTCTATCTATCAAAATCGACTTAAAACAGATAGTTATACTTGGTGCCAATAGTGATGAACACTCCAATACACCGATTGCGCATTTGTGGGATCACTCATTATTTTAGCCAAACAAGGAGTAATCAGGTACAAAACTGGTTCCAAGACGCTGATAGACGAAGATAGTAATTTCTTCATTTCCATTCAAGTTTCGTTTTTTGTGGGTTGGAAATGTTCCTCGTGGATTTCTTTGTCAGTTAAAAAAGATTTTTTACCCATATGTTGAATAATAACGTAAGATTCGTCGGTAGAAAATATCTGTCCCTTGCTCCAACGTTGGATGATGTCTCATTTTTACTCTGGTTGACCCCAGATGACCTCGTCTAAATGACGAGTCAAATCCGGATTGGAAACGATGCGCAACCCATGTATTAAATTGCTGTAAAGTTAGCTGACCAACTAGCTAAAAACCGCTGCGAAAGAGGCAGAATCACGAGACAGCCATTATAATGTCTTCAAAAAATCAGATGTAAAATAGGATGTGAAAAAGTCAATCAAAATAAAATGGCAAAACAGATGGTCCATCTCAGAAAAAGAAGGGGAACTGCCACTAGAGATGTCAAATTATTAATCTCCTACTCATATTATTAATTTTCAATAATTGGAGTAGGAGAATAATACTGACCCCCGAAGATTAAGACTGACACGCCAAGATTAATAATTGACCCTCTGAAATTAAGACTGACCCACCAAGATTAATAACCGACCCTCTGAAATAAAGAGTGACCTGCCAGGATTAATAATTTGACACTTTAAAATTATCCATCCTAAGAGGATAAGTATGTTAATCTCAGTGGGTCACTCTTAATTTCAGTGGGTCATTATTAACCTTTGCAGGTCAGTCTTAATCTACAGGGGTTAGTCATGTTAGTGTTATTCTCCTACTCAAATTATTAAAAATTAATAATATGAGTAGGAGATTAATAATGTGACATCTCTAGTGTGCATGAGCTTATACCAGATCTACTAGTATGTAAGTAATGCCTGCCACCTGGATTATAGGATATTCCAAGTATACAGATAGGAAAGATCATGTCTGAACTAAGGACAGGATATATGGCAGACTAAATAAATATCAGCACAACATTGGCAATTTGCGAATGCAGGGCAGGAGAAACACCTGAACATTTTCTCTTAAACTGCCCAAGTACAGAGAAGCAAGAGATGAAATGTTCACAGAACCTAAAAGTCTGCATGGAAAAATAGACATGATAGCCATGCTTACAAACAGCAAGAACTACAGAACATCAGCTGAAATAATAGGAGAATATATCAAGAAATCAGGACGATATTAAGAGCTGATCGTCATACAATGTATCTGGATCCAGAGCCTAACACTATTACACCCAAAGTATCAGAGAGAGATCACTCAGAGCTAAAGAACTAGTCGAGAGATATATCTAGTAGATCATGTGACGATTAGTGTCATCTTTGACCTTAGCATCAGGATCAGGAGTTAACCATGTAAACTGTCTGAGATATACTTACTCTGCATGAAAATATTTAGATGTATCAATATTCCACATTTCCTTTTAAGGTAGTAGACCTAGGTTAAGGGACATAACTCTTTAAATCAGTTAGACGTTTGAAATAGTTAGTTTCATCAATGCTTTTTAAGCATTGACGTGAAAAAGAATAAAAAATCATCTATGTTACTCAGAGGCTTAGAATCTGTTTATGAAAATGATTTCAACAAACTCACCTGTGATTTTTAAGAGTTATGTCCCTTAACCTAGGTCTACTACCTTAATATCCTTAGAATAAAAAAAGGTTAATAATTCATATCCCTAAAACAACGCTCATAATAGGAAGTTGTCATACTCCTGTGATGGTGGTCACTTTGTTTACTTGTTTAGGTTTTTGTATGTGGTATTTTAGGTTAATGTTAGTATTATTTATAGTTCCTTAAGAAATTCTTAAGAGTACAGCCACGTAAATTCTTGCCGGGACACTTTCTGTTTGATTTCACATGCCGGTTTCCCCGGCTGGGCCCTTTGCCCCTAGGAAATATAAATAACGCCATTCACCGGGTCACTGGCATGGGACAGTCAAACGATAGGATTTGAAATGAGCAGACGCTCAATCTTTGGCTACTGTTTTATTTTATGATATGTAACAAGTAAACATGGTCACCACAATGTCTTGTGTATTTCATGACTGAGATACAAATAAACATTTTGTTTATCATGTTTATACAACATTTATTACTTCTAATATCCTGGAATCTGGATTTTACAATGGAGTGAACACTGAGCCAGAATCTCACTCCTGTTACACTCCTAACAAATCTTGCTAAAATGTGGACTGCAGTGGTATGCCTAAGTTTGAAATTGAACATTAAAATGAGGTGAATTATTTTAACTTCAACACATATATGAACATCTTCAGCTCATGTAGAGCTTTGATTTTCAAAATCTCATGGATATTATGTAAATGTCTATCTGCTTTCAAAGAAGCTCATTTTCACTTGGTATTGTTACACTTGGGGTAACCTGTTTTTGTATATGTTTTGTATGTGTATATAAACCGATACTTTGTACCTTATGTCGCTATAACTCGGCCTGCATATTCGGCGAAGAGGTTCTCTAATAATGGTTCCTTATACACATTGCCATTGGTAGCGTGGCAGAAGACACTGGTTCCTCATAAAACTTGGTCACAGTAAAANTTGTACCTTAATAACAAAGAATCTTCTATAAGGGCTAGTGAAATTGAGTTCGGGCTAGTACAACACAGGACCTTACTAGCCCCTTCGGGCTAGTGAATGAAAAAGTTTTTGGCACAGACTGCATATATGAACATCTTCAGCTCATGTAGAGCTTTGATTTTCGAAACCACCCATAACAAAATCTCATGGATATTATGTAAATGTCTATCTGCTTTCAAAGAAGCTCATTTTCACTTGGTATTGTTACACTTGGGGTAACGTGTTTTTGTATATGTTTTGTGTGTGTATATAAACCGATACTTTGTACGTTATGTCGCTATATCTCGGCCTGCATATTCGGCGAAGAGGTTCTCTAATAATGGTTCCTTATACACATTGCCATTGGTAGCGTGGCAGAAGACACTGGTTCCTCATAAAACTTGGTCACAGTAAAATAATTACTGTAGATACTAAATATAGATCTTAAATAAGATNGATAAAACTTGAAGGGGAAACGTACTCAAGGTTCCTAAATAATGGTTCCTGGTAGTATTGTGTTTGTATCGAACTGTGAGTGGTTCACTCTGGTTTAATCAAGGCGCCTAAGGTTACGTATGCCTTGGTGACAGGCCACAGTTTTTTTGTCGCCAAAGTCGCGCATGCTTTTATAGTAAAATAGTAAGACACAGAAAGTGTGCAGCGACACAGTGGGCGGAGCAAGTTCTCTTATTGGTTTACATGGGCGGAAGTGTGCCTCAAGATCTCACGGAGATTACATGCGCACTAGAATGTAAATAAGAAATATGGCGCCAGTCTTGAAATGTAGACGACAGGTTACAAGGAAAACAGGGGATATTTACGCTATTCCTAGTGAACATGAACCCCAGTTACAATAAATACACCTAACGTGAATAAAAGTAACAGGTAAATGAACCGGTCAAACAGTGAAGACGAACTCATAGCCTAACAATTTCCCAAAATATACATAATAAATAACAATAATACAATCAAATATCACGGACGCGATACCTGCAATAATAAATACATAAATTCAATAAAGTTCATAAATCATACCTGCCAACCCTCCCGTTTTGTGCGGGAGACTCCCGCACAAACGACGAAATTCCGGAAATCTCCCGCTTTCGCGTCCGATCCCGCGCGGGAGTTAGAATCTCCCGCATTCGGATATTTTAACCCGCAATGACCCGCATTCGTATCTCTTGGGACTTTTCACTACTCTCAATAAGACGTAAACAAACAATGAACGATTTGAAAACTTTGGTGAGTACTTTTCATGATCTATTTATAAGTAATCGAAAATCATTTCTGTCATGTCAACTCAAATAAGAAAGAGGTCCTTGTCTGGCCAAGCGGGCAGTGTGAAAAAAAAGAAATATAGCTGCAAGTTCCAATCAGACTGGACGAAAGATTTCCAATTTTTACGAGCGAGTCCACTTGGCGATGAATCTGCACTGTGCACATTATGCTCCGTCAATTTTTCGGTTGCATCTGGCAGTCTTTACGATGTCAAAAGATGTTGGAACTTTTTGGGGGGAAATGTGTGATATAAAGGAGTTATTTTCAAAACAACCTAGATAAGTTAGCTCTGGCGTGTGTTGTTCTGCCAAATAGTAATGCAGATAGTGAGCGTATTTTCTCAATGCTAAAAAAAAAATTCAAACTGAACATAGGTCAGACTTGGCAAATGACACTCTATATGCTCACTTGTCGTGCCAAACAAAACCAAAATATGGAGTGTCATGAGTATTGTCCAGACTCAGATGTACTGAAAAGGGCAAAATCAGCTTGTGTGGAATATAACAATGAACTGAAGAAATAAAGTATATTTATCATTAGTTCTTATTGGTGTTTGTGGATGTATACAGTGCACATGTCATATATTTGGGCTGAAAATGTCGTTCGCGCAAAATCTCCCCCTCGTCTGTTATAGCTGAGGGGGAGATCTCCCTCATTGAAGGTTTCAGAGGTTGGCAGGTATGTCATAAATGTCCATATGTTCTATAAACGAGAACATCAAATATAAAGTTCATAACATAAGTGTCCATATGTTCTATAAACGAGAACATAATAATAACAGGTACATTACAATATCAAATGGCACAAACGGACCCGATGTGCAAAAATACACAACAAGAAGCAATTATAAAGTGCCATAAGACTAGAATAAATAATACGAGTATTGATAACAGTAAATGGCCCTAGCCCTATCACCTAACTCCTATCCGTAACAGTATTCAAAGTAAAGTTTTATTATGGTGGGCTAAGATATGCAACACTTGGATACATTATATAGGTTAATAACTCATGAATTATCAGAGGTGATTATTTAGAACATTGACATTCCCTTTGAAAGTACCAGTGGATTGAAAGAAAATATCACTTTCAAAGAAATAAATATTTCACAAAATCTCGATGTATAATCATTTCAATGCAAATTTATCTTGTATTTTCAGAAGTAAAAAGATGGACTTGGGACCAGGTGGAGGTAACTCAATGCTGTCAGGACTGAAGCTTGGGTTTGAGGGTTTTGATGATGATGTATCAAAAGAGAGTACAGACTTAACAGTAGATGCATCGTATGTTATTTTTTAAAATAATAGTGAAGCCCGGCTTGATAGAATCTAGTCTTAACCAAACATTCTAAACCTGTATATTAATATTTTATTGGTTCAAATTTAACAAAAAAGATTCGACACAAGTAGTTTCTATGAAGTCTTCTCCTTACTACAAACTTGGATATGTTGGATGAACCTTTTGTGTCTCTTCAAAAATTTATATACAAATTTGGATATGTTACAGTTCTCTTCATAGTACTACAGGTCTGTAGAAATAGCTGGAATTTACACTACCTCATTATGGAAAAATGTTTTTGTGTGTGACAGCTTTATATCTGCTGCAAGTCCAATTCCTATTCACTTCCTGTTCAAGTCAAGTTAGAAACAGGCAAGCATACAACTAGTCAGCTATAGTTAATAAGTACATGTATTAGAAATAGATAAATTCCATGCAGGACAGCGGGGATCCAGGCAATAAAAAAAAGGGGGGGTTCTTATTTGAAATGGAAGGAGATTTCGTCTAGCGGAGCGAGTCGTGAAAATTTTTGGGGGTATTTCTTAATAAAACATCAGGATATTTAGTAAAAAATACATGATTGTCCAGAAAAGGGGGATTCCAACTCCTGGAAGCCCCCCCTGGATCCGCCAATGCAGGATATGTCTTTGTGTTTAATTTCTTTTGTTGATACAAATTGATTTATGATTTCTGAGTTAGAAATAACATGTAATTCTGTTTCTTTAGATTTGCTACTCAAGATAATAGTTTCATGGGTAACCAACAGCTGGGAGATCTTTCTCAAGGTGAGTGCTTCTTTTATACATTTACATGCATAAAGACAGACTACGTCCCATTCTAAAAACAATTTGATTTTTAGCCATTCACCACACATAGGGGGAGGATTTGGATCCAAGAAAACGAGTTTAACCCCACCGCAATTTTTGCGCCTGTCCCAAGTCAGGAATATGTTGGTCATTGGCTTGTCCTTGTCTTCTTATAATATTTTAGTTTCTTGATATTTAGGTTATT
>MJUU01009174.1:0-18040 GCA_002080025.1 Modiolus philippinarum
GAGTTGTGGAAATTGACACGAGGTCTAATGTAAATTGTATTTTTGACATGGAATTCTGAGTTGTCTTCACGTTTCTCATATTTACCTGTTTTTATTTTTTATTCGGGACAGGATTGCATATTGCTATAGGTGAATACAATATATTTCCATTACTTTCTATGTTAACTTCTATGACAATGAACACTCATAGTTATTTTCCCGTAATTAATTGGGAACTTTTATATCTCATTCAGTAAAATATAAATCTGGGTCTATTTTTTGGCACCGTCAAAACATAGGGTCATGCGGCATTTTTTAGCCATTTCCGTTACTTGAAAATGGATATAGCTATTTCGCACTGAATTTCTTATTTCGACCCCCTTTTCATAAAACATCGCTCTGAAAAAACGTAGAATGTTGTCAGGTTTCTTCTCTCGCTTTTTAAACATCACCTATGAACTAACTTTTAAAAAACATTTATTTCAAATAATATCCTCCAATAATTCCATTATAATTTTTCATTACACTACTGAAAGCTCTCCCCAAAATAGGCGGAGCTTAATGATGTCATGTTTATTTACTGAATTCACACCTATAAGTAGTGGCAGTACCGCAAAATGTGACAGTTTATATGTTGCTAGTTTGCACTTGCTACACCTATTAGGAGTATTTATACACTCATTTCGACAAATATCACTGTTCCATTGATTTTATAGAATTTTTTTCCATAGGCCACCCCTTCTGAAAAAAATGAAGAAAAAATGTCGAGTTTTTGGAGACTTTACGGTATTGCTCTTTCTTGTTGCCATCCATTTTTATCTATTTATTCCCGTTATTTCCACATGTTGAGTAGGTGTCAAGTTTACACAATTGCACGATTACCCGTGTTATCACTAAGCCATATTTAAAACATGACATGTGTCAACTCCCTATAAAAGTACAATTTTAAAATGGACTATATATAGCAAAGAATAACGAAAAACCTGGATATAATTTTGCTGACAGTTGGTACATTTCACCTTTAAGAAACTATGTAAAATTAATAGATAAGTCTTCTTTCTTGAAGTTTATGGACATAAGAGACATTGCTAGAATGTGGTGTTCAGCTTATTTTTTTCGGAATTTTCCAAACTTAAAACTTTGGAAATTTGGAACATAAGTGACATTTAAGGTTGAAAATGTAATCGTGTGCGTAGTTCTGTGTCATTAATCTGAATTTAACATGCCCAGCAATCTGCATGATTACAGTCGCGAATAGGGACAGTTATCGGAGTACACCCGTTTTCACGGATGAAGAATTCGAGAAATCGTGAAACAGACTATAAATATGACGTCACGAGATAGAAGGCATTAAAACATGTGTTGACATCGCACAATATTCAAAATCTATTGCTTTGAAACTTGCAAATAAGCTTAATACATTTTTTGTACGTCGGAAACATAAAAATCAGATTTCCCTCCTATACAATGTAGGTGTGAATACAGTAAATAAATCTCCATTACTTTCTATGTTAACTTCTATGACAATGAACACTCATAGTTATTTTCCCGTAATTAATCGGGAACTTTTATATCACATTCAGTAAAATACAAATCTGAGTCTATTTTTTTGGCATCGTCAAAACATAGAGTCATGCAGCATTTTTAGCCATTTCTGTTACTTGAAAACGGATATAGCTATTTCGCACTGAGTTTCTTATTTCGACCCCCCTTTTCTTAAAACTTGCTCTGAAAAAACGTAGAATGTTCTCAGGTTTCTTCTTTCGCTTTTTAAACATCACTTACATATGCATGAACTAACTTTTAAAAACATTTATTTCAAATAATATCCTCCAATTATTCCATTATAATTTTTCATTACACTACTGAAAGCTCCCCCCAAAATAGGCCAGGCGAGGAAGTAGTTCACAAAAATTGTCTCTTCTGTAAATTTTTTTACCTGCCATCTCCTCAAATAAACAAGATATATGTGATGACACAGCCATGGTAAAAAAAAATCAAATTTCTAATATTTGTGGTATTTCTTTTACATTTCACATACTATATATCTTATGCTGTAACAATCACTGTACGGAATAGATATATGACTGAGAAATATATAAATGTCGTTGATTAATTCATAAAACATTGTTTTAAAACCAACTCTGATCAGATGGTCAAAGCTATGATAATAAAGAAAAAAATCTATCCACCCTCAGAGGGCATGGGCGGAAACAAAATTTAGGAGTATTATTAAATATATAATTATGCATTGCATAAACCATATGAAATTGATTTCTGCATATGGCCTTTTTCAGGATCCCCTTTTTTCAAGTTTTTAAGTAGGGAGAAAATTGACTTTTCATTGTATTTTTAGCTTGTGAGTGATTTGTACTCACTGAGAAATAAATATATGGGGCAATCAAAGGGGGAATGAATTACTTTTAAGTATTTTCACTTCATTAATTTCAAGATTTTTGTACATTTTTTGTACATGTGTTAATTAGTATTTAAAGTGTAATATAAGTGTGGTTACTATTTGGTATTCTTTTAGAGAGATTTGTTGACACTCTCCTATTTATACAAAGTTGATTCCCGAAAGAAACCAGAAAAAATGCAAAGGAGATAAAAATTCGATCGTGTTTGAACTTTTATTCAGGAGAAACGCTACAAAGGGCGGACATAAAAATTTGCACATGGATTAACAAGTTCAACTGCAAGACACATAATTGTGTAATAGTCACATATAAAAATCAAAATTACAAATTTTCAAAAGAAATGTATTAATCTATGGTATTACAGAAAAACTTGGGTGGTCGAAAAACAGGACGGGAAAAAATTGACGAGAATTTTTATACATTTTTGGCCATAACTTTCTTGAGCTATTTGTAAAAAAATAAAAATGATTTTTAAAGGAGAAAGAAATATCTATCTTCGGGTGTAAATATAATTAGAAAATATAAAAAGACGAATTTAGAATCTTGACAGGACGAGATTTTCGATTACAAAAATGTCGAGAAATTTACGTGTGTTGATTTCAAATATTTCGCTTAATAACCATTCTGTCAAAATAATAATTATATATTTGTAGAAAGCCTATATCATTAACATTCTTTTCATATTAAAATTATTATGAAATGTTTAAAGATGAATTCAAAATCTTGACAGAACAGACTTCCACACGGACAGAAACTCAGAAATTTTGAAAACGTTGACCGGGGCTATGTGTTTGATATCGGATATTATTTTCATTATAAGTTTCTGCCAAAAAGTATTTGCATATTTGAAATGCTTATATTTACCCCTATTAAGCGGAGTTCTCGACGAACATTTTAGGTATAAAGTTTCTATATACGGTTTTTGTGTGCTATGTCTTTGCCTTTTTTGCCTTTTTTAATACGTGTACTGTTGGTAAAGTTTGATCATTATGCGTTTATTATTGCAACCAGGTTTTTTATCAACTGAATTAATACCCAACAATGCTATATGAAGTAAAAAACTATCTCTCGATTATAAGAAAAAAATCACGTGTGAAGAATCAATATATTTTCACATTTTAAAATAACAACTTTATGATGAATGAAATGATATGGAGTAAATGCACATGAGACAAATTAATCTCTACAAATACATGGTAACAATAAGCAAATGAACAACACTTTTATTGTTTCATTGTTTAAAATAATTACTTTATTTTTGTGTATGGATTTCGATAATTGACATGAAAATGCACTGATGAGACATAACTTGTTGAAATTGTCATATACAGAATACATTTTTGAATAATTTCGTACTTTGTTTCCAGATATACACATCCTTTTTCGGAACTTCCGTTTCTCCCGTGTAGGTACAAACATGGTATAACTATAGATAATCAGTCATTTTGTGCACTCTCCTTGGTGTTTTCCATGGATAAAATACCTGTCACCTTATAACAACATATTTATAAACAAATTTTATAGATATTGATAAATTTGACTTTTGAAGAACTTGGACACAGTTCATATGATGAAATATCATGGAAAACTTTAAATTTTTAACCCCTTTGACACGTAACAGAAATTGGCAGTAACAAGTAACAAGATTGGTAAATTTCAGGGGTTTCAGGTAATTAAAAGAATTTACGATATATAAAGATATAACACCTGTTTATGTTATGTATACAAGTTTTGTCAGTATGTTTAAGTCGTTTTTCGACTGAACATTTCTGCGAATTTAGAAAAAAATAGCATACATCATCTCTGCAATACATGTTGACTTCAGTTCTGCAAGTCGGAATTTATAAATCATACTTCATCTCTGCGAATTATTAAACCTGTTGAAGGTAAATACACAAACACAATGTCACGAGCGACACCCTATGACAGAAGTTCCGACATAGTATTTGTTCCGAATAATAAGATGTTACAGAAAAATTCCCCCGTATAATTGCAAAAGGAAAATTGAAATATTTTGCAAGTATTATAATATTTCTGTAGTAGAAACTGTTTTAGGTGGAACAAATATGCAGGCGCAGTTGAAATATATATTATACCTTCTCCCGGAAACCTCAATTATAGAATTATGAAAACACCAACTTAATGTACTGGTCTAGGTGTAGACAAAGAGTTTTATTGGTCCAAGGTAAAGACGATACCTGCATGTGCCAAATATGAACTTGCTATCAGATTGATACACAAGCAAATGCACAGTACAAGGAATAAATCGTGTAGCTGTACAAAGATCACGGTAAATGATAAGTAATCAGCAACAGCAGAGACAGCAACCACAAAGTCTATTTTTTTCCGTTACTTTTTCAAATTTTTGTTATTGTTTACGCAGAAAATAAATAAATTAATTGATTAATGAAAAGAAGATTGACCTGTTTTGTGTTACTATCAGACATTCGATATTATCAGCATTAGTGAATATTTTCACGCTCCAGCAACACAAATTCAATGAATTATAACTACATATAAATGCATTTTTTATGAAAAATATATTTGCAAATCAACTCTATTTCTGTCATCTTGTATTTGTATATTATAATTGTACTACGTTGTAATAACGTATATCCAATCCAATTCTTCTTTTTGACAATAAAATAAGTAAATTAACAAATTCAAAATGTATCAGATGTTCTATAAGCCTAAGATATTTTAATCAAAAGCCGGTGAAATCAATTTTAACATGTGTTGCTGTCCAATGTGAAATAATACTCTACCAACCGTTTGCACATTAAATAAAAACGTCCCTTTGTGCATACGATTAGAGCGTTCGTTTGTACATATATTTGAGTGTTCATTCGTTTGCACGATAAGAGCGTTCGTTTGTCTGCACGCACCATAAGAGCGTTCGTTCGTGTACACGATATGAATCGTTCATTCAGACGATACTGTCGTGCGTATAGCCTTTCGTTCGTTCTTTTATCGTGTGTTGGTGTATCGTTTATCGTGCGTTCGTGCATCGTTTTGCATTCGTTCGTGCAGGTAAGATAAACGAATCAGGGGTGTATGTTGAATAGCTATAGAGGGCAAGTCATCTTCAGGTGGAGCTTTCGTTTAAGATCATTATCTATGGCTAATGACATTGCTTGCTCAATTACAATATATGAAAAACAAATCAAAGCAGGAATTATAATGAGATTTGGCATATTCTACAGTCAGAAAAAATGGAATGTTGTATTTTGGAAATACATTTGTTATGTAATGTTCACTGGATTCCATAGGATAAGTGTCTGAACACCCCAAGCATGCCATATTTAAGAAGCTTTGTGTTTAGAACACCTTTTACAAGTTTAAGGCCTTGCACAACCACATGAATGATCTTTGACAATGTACATTGTGTATATGACCGTGTTTACATTAGAACAAAATATAGATCGATCTAAAGTAAACCAATCTATTTTAAATCACTTTGCATTTACATTGTTTTCCCTGATCGCGATTGATCTAAAATAAACTGGATGCGTTTACACTTAGCCTACAAAAACAATATATTTATAAATATTTATAACTATAAGATCGATTCACGATCGATCTTCACGTTTACACTTATTGCTAGATCTATTCAGCTAGATCGATCTAAACTGTTTACACTTGCTTAAGATCGATCTAATTTGAATCGATCTTCCTTTAGATTGATCTAAATCTGCAAGTGTAAACAGGGTCTAAGATGTAATTTTAAATAAAAAATGGCCAAGAGGTAATGATAGCTGATACTCAAGATCCACACTATATATTTACCATGTTTACTAAGAAATTTTTCCAATTTTATCATGTTTATCTGGAATTTCTATATATGTTCAGGAAAAGGGTGGTAATGGACATAAGGGGGTATTATCATGATTATTTAAATATTTTGTTATATAGATATATTTCATGTTTAAACTTTTTATTGGAATTTGAAGACTATTTTGTTGCATAATTAACATTGAAACTATAAATAGATGAAGCATACGATAAATAATGATATTGACAGAATGATATTCTACAGAGGCTATGCAGATACTAGCCAGAAATGATTCATTTCCCAAACAAATCAGTTAAGATAAGGATGAGGAACCATTTACATGTAGTTAAATAATGTAGATTCACATTGAAGTCTGATCTCTGCTAAATTTCTAATTTTGATTCAAACTGTCATGTATGTGTTTTGTCTTATATTTAAATGTAACATAAATAATGTTTTCATGCAGCATTGTATCACCAGTGCAAAATGATGCATTTTGCACTCATGATAAATTTATAGAGTTATTTCCCTTTATTGTATTCATTTTCTTGTATTTTATATTTTATGTGAAAAGATACATTTTCTGTTATAAATATTTTCTCTTAATCATTTTAATTATTCTGTATTATTTAAATTTAGTATTTTAGAATCTGACAATATTAGTTTTCCACCACTCTGTGATCGGGGTGAAGAGCTCCATAGTTTGGATGGTGGTCGGCTGCATCTTCACCTGGTGCACATTTAATTGTTCAATGGGGAACTAGCTAATTGTCTTAATCCATGATCCAACTACTTGCAATGTTTCATATAATTTATTTTCTCCAGCCAAATGATAACATATAAAAATTGAAATAACAAATTGTAAGGAGAAATAGTCAACAATCACATTGCATATCAAAAATTAAAGATAACTATATCAGAATCACTAACTTAATGTAAAAGCCTAAATCAAAGATTTAACTGAACATTTTTAACTGTCTTGATTTTTTATATCTAATTTCCCTAGCAAACATGTTTCTCAAGATTATTTCTAACACTGATTACAAACAACACAATTTCAATTAGCACCTTATTTTTGACAGGTGAAATAATCCTATTTACCAAGATCCATGACAATTATATCTAAGTATTTTTAACAGCTTTACCATGATCAAAAAGCATTCATATATTTTCCAAAAATCTAAAATACAAATAATGACATAATCTTATAATCCCTCAAACAAAAATTGATTCAACAATTAAATATAACTTGTAATCCAGGTTTTATCTAGAATCCCTAAACAACTAATATTCTCAGATTCTAAAATACTAAATTTAAATAATACAGAATAATTAAAATGATTAAGACAAAATATTTATAACATAAAATGTATCTTTTCACATAAAATATAAAATACAAGAAAATGAATACAATAAAGGGAAATAACTCTATAAATTTATCATGAGTGCAAAATGCATCATTTTGCACTGGTGATAATTGTCACCAGTGTCTCTGGACAAATACAGTCGAACCTGTACTTGCGACTCCCTGTCTATATAACGACAAACTGCTCATAGTGACCCTTTTCATTCCTCCCGAGAAAATTCCCACTTTGATTACCTCTATATAACGACAACCTGTGCAACGCGACTAAAGACTGTTAAAAACTGTCCACATGTACACGACTCTGAAATGAACATAGCGACTTTCCATGCTCCACAAAAACCTGATGTTGTCATTTTTTCGATAATGTTAGATACGTTTTTTAGCGAGATTTCAATCAGTTGATATCGTTGACTTTGAGATTTCATGTTAGGCGGACAAGGTTTAGGAATTGGCCAATGAGAATCAATGGATTAAAAATAACTTTCATTCATGAGTGATTAATGTTTACATATTTGCTTAGGTAAAATCAGATTCAAAAGGTGGCGTCCCCAAAGAGAGCGGCTTTGGTTTAATTCAAAAAGCGGAAATGATAAAATTTTTTTAAAACTCATAATGGATATAAGGTATATGTACATAGAGACACAACACATGTTATTAGACTTTGCACAAGGTAGTTGATGTTTTCAGTCTTGAGGGTGGCTTGGACCTGTATATAAAGACCACCTGTCTATAGTGACCTTTTTAAATTTGTCCCTTGAAAGGTCACTATAGACAGGTTTAACTGTAATTAGATACATGTAAGTGTGATAAAATTTTAGGATAATATGTGTACAAATGTGCAGCTGTTTTATTGGGTTTGTGCTTTAAATCATAAATATAGCCCTATTTTTTTTTTTTTTTTATGAAAATATATATGTTGTGCAATGGTCATAAATTAATGTAAATAAACAAAGTAAAATGGCAATTATATAAGGTAGGCCACAATTAAAAGGTACAATTAAACAAAATATACAACTAAAAACAGCTAAAACATCCAAAATGTTTTTGATATTTTAGCTGTTTTTAGTTGTATATTTTGTTTAATTGTACCTTTTAATTGTGGCCTATCTTACCATTTTTACTTTGTTAATTTTTTTTAGTTTTGACGAAAGTCTAAAAAAAAGGGGAGAAATGGGAATGGTGATCGAGTGATTGCATGGCAATGAAAGTGGTGATGCTTTAAGTTTATTTTTGTATTTTTTTAACATAAGGCCAAACAAAAAAATATGAGTGTTTCCGGTTACCCTACCGACCCTAATTTTTCCTTCCGACCCTAACGTTTTTTTTCCATACTTCAAAATGTTCTTGTGCGACCTAGATCGTTTTAGCGGTAGTCTTCCATTTTGTTTGAAGCAACACCACTCAGATGAGTCTTTTTCCACAACCGCTAGCATTATTCACCATAAAATGCATGCAGAATCGTTTAATCAACAGGATTCCCGACTCCTGTCGTCAAATCCGCCATTTTTACTCGTCTGATTTACACTTCCTGTTTTAGCGGTATGACTAAATACCGGAAATACGGCAATGACAAGCATACAATGCAACAGACGAAAAATACGAAGCAAAAAAAAAAATTTTTGCCGACCTACCGACCCTATTTTCAAATACCTTGTAACCGGAAACACACATATGTTTTTTTTTTGCCTAAAAAGTATTCTGTTGATATTTGGTACTAGTATATAGTTGCATTAGCATCAGTGCAGATCAGTACAGGATCATTTAATACATGTTTGTAATATGAATCCTTTGATCTTTAATACTAATTAATCCAATGGAGGGCAATGCTTCAACAGTGCATTAATTTCACAGTCTTTCATATTATTGCATGATATCAAAATCTCACTATACAGAACACATTGAACCTTATGGGAGTCTGAGGAGCTACCAACAATGCAACAATTTTATGCAAATTAAGTTAATGCACAGTTGAAGTTCTGCCCCTTTTCAAGAATTACACAGCAGTATAAACTAACTGGGAAAAAAAAACAAATGAAGTCAAGACCACTACTGAATAGGTAATTCTGAAATGGACCGAAAGCAAATGAATGTGCTTTCACACCATTCAATTATTGTCCCCCGCCGCACCACGAAGGTGGGACATAGTAATGGTCTGCGTCCGTGTGTCCGTCCGTCCCTCCGTCTGTCACACTTTCTTGTTGACGCAACTCCTCGGAAACCGTGTATTGGATTATGTTCAAATTTTGTAGGATTGATAGTCACTATATGTTCTAGATCATATCGCACCGCCATTTTGATTCGTCAATTTTTATAGGAGTTATGGGACATTGACTATTTTTAGCAATACTATACAACTGGAGATCTTGTGGACGCAACTCCTCGGAAACTGTGTATTGGATTTTGTTCAAATTTTGTAGGATTGTTAGTCATTATATGTACTAGATCATATCGCACCCCCAATTTGATTCGTCAATTTTTATAGGAGTTATGGGACTTTGACGATTTTCAGCAATACTATACAAATGGAGATCTTGTGGACCCAACTCCTCGGAAACCATGTATTGGATTTTGTTCGAATTTTGTAGGATTGTTAGTCACTATATGTACTAGATCATATCGCACCGCCATTTTGATTCGTCAAATTTTGTTGGAGTTATGGGACTTTGATTATTTCCACATTGTTATGCAATGGCAAATCTTGTGGACGCAACTGCTGGTCAGAATTCATTCAAATTTTACAGGATTGATAGCTACCATTAGTACAAGGTCATATTGCGTCGCCATTTCGAGTCTTCAAATTTTGTTGGAGTTATAGGACTTTGATTATTTCCACATTGTTATAAAATGGCAAATGTTATGGACGCAACTCCATAGAAACGGCTGTTCAGAATTCATTCAAATTTTACAGGATTGTTAGTCACCATTAGTACTAGATCATATCACATCGCCATTTTAATTTGACAAATTTTAAGGGAGTTATTGGACTTTATCGACTTAATGCATACTACAACATAGGGAGACTTTCTGGACACATCTCGTTATACTCCAATTAAGGGATTTTGCTGAAATTTTGCTTAGCTATTTGCCACCTAATGCAGTTGATCATATCCTGCCGCCATTTTGATTCTCAAAATTTTACATGAGAAATGGTTTTTTATTGACTTTTCTGTGGCGGCGGGGGACATAGCTACGTGTAGCAATCTTGTTACAACAGATTTACCTCCCCTTTCCAGTAGATGTACAATAAATAGATGCTGTGCCATACAAATCTTAGTACACATGGTACATGTATTTAGTTAATTTATTACAATATTAACAGAAATGACAAGTTCAAACCTTTCTGGTATAATGTGTAGACCCACATTTTACTCTGCTGGAAACACACAAGAAATAAAAAAATACCCTTTATTAGCACACCTGGCCAAAGGCCATGTGAGCTTTTGCCATCACTCGGCGTCCGTCGTCCGTCCATCCGTCCGTTAACTTTTATTCAAAAATCTTCTCCTCTGAAACTACTGGACCAATACTAACCAAACTTGGCCTGAATCATCACCAGGGTATGCTCTTTCAAGTTTGTGATTTTTATGTCCATAGACCAAACAACATGGCCGCTGTTACTAAAAATAGAACATAGGGGTAAATTGCTTTTTTTTTGCAAATTACTCGAAAACCATTACAGATATAAAAAATCTGACATGGGGGTAAAAATGATCAGCATGATGAAATGTACCCACTGTGCAATTTTATAGAAAAATCTGAAAACCTGTCTGGGAGTTAAAGCCCTTTTTCCGTGAAATTTTCAAAATTTTTGCATTTTTAATTTTTATTTCAAAAAGTGTAACAGATAGAGGTCAAGTGTAAATTGCAAAAATGTTCAGCATATTAAGAAATACCCACCCTGAAATTTTGAAGAAAATCCATAAACCCTTGTAGGAGTTATTGCCCTTTTTTTACTGAATTTTTCAAATTTTCGTATTTTTCATCTGTTATTTCCAAAACTATAGAAGATGAAGGTTAAGTGTATATTGATGAAATGTTTGCCATGCTGTGGCGACTTCAAAACTGATGTTGAAAATTGTTCCTTGACTCTATTTTCAAAATGGCCGCCATAAAAGGCGGGAAAATTCAACATTGTCCGATTTCAATGAAATTTGGTTTCCTATTAAATAGATCTTGATGTTGCGAGTTCAAAACCGGTGTTGAAAATTGTTCCTTGACCACCATTTTCAATATGGCTGCCAAAAAGGCGGGAAAATTCAACATTGTCCGATTTCAATGAAATTTGGTTTCCATGTAGATATTGATGTTGCGACTTCAAAACCGATATTGAAAATTATTCGTTGACCGCCATTTTCAAAATGGCCGCCAAAAAAGGCGGGAAAATTCAACGTTGTCCGATTTCAATGACATTTGGTTTCCAAATAGGTCTTGATGTCGCAACTTCAAAACTGATGTTAAAAATTGTTTGTTGACCGCCATATTTAAAATGGCTGCCAAAAAGGTGGGAACATTCAACATCGTCCGATTTCAAAGAAATTTGATTTCCAAATAGATATTGATGTTGCGACTTCAAAACCTATGTTGAAAATTGTTTGTTGACTGCCATATACAAAATGACGTCTGGACTTCAAAACAGGTGTCGAAAGTGGTTCTTAGCAAGAACATTTTTTATCAAAAAAGCCCAACAAAGAAATATAATAAAACATGATCAGACTTTAAAAACAGTTCAAGATATTGGAGGTGTTCGACCTACAAAAGTTTGAGAAACTGAAGATCAACTGTATAACTTACATTGTTACCTTGATTGTGGCAACTGAAAGCCAGGTGAGTGATACAGGCTCCTGGGAGCCTCTGGTCTCTATTCATTCTTGCTATAACCACTTGATATTTGACATGCAGTTTCATACTGATATCTAGGTTGTGGCTGAACCCTCAGTTATGCATATGAATGGTAACACCAAGATTGAAGCCACAGATTTTCAAAATGGCCATACAGCTCATTTTTAAATGCAGATGGAGTTAACATATGTGTTATGGTCTCATGTCTATTTGCTCCATATCCTTTAGTAGAGTATCAGATAAGGATTTTGTATAACGGCTGGCATTTGCTGCCCCTTGCACTGTAGATCAATGTGCAGATTCAAGCAATACATACTATAGGCGAGATATATCCTTTGTAAACAGTTTATTTTATATTTCAACATAATTACATTTCATGTCAGTTTGATAGGTGAACATCGATCACGTGGCATATCAATGTGAAGTTGCAATTCCCATGAAACACATTTGGCCGCGTGTTCACGTGGCGGATGAATTTGTAAAAATAGAATCCCAATGTACATGATGTACGTAATGCACTTCCCTGTAAATAAAGTTGTTTTTTCTATTTCGGGTTTAAAATGTTATTATAAGAATTGGATGCATTATTTTGAAGTTTCATAGGGACTATGAAAGGGTTGACCGAGTCCACATTTTCAACATGAAGCGCTACCGCGCTTCATTAAAAACGTTCTTCGGTCAACCCTTTTATATCCCAATGAAACTTTAAAAAAATGCATTCAATTCTTAAATGACAACAAGTCCAAATAGTGAAGACATTCATATACATGAAGAAGTCAATGGTTTGAGTAATAGCCAATACTTTTATTACACATCATAAATATAGGTGTTTATATCTCTTAGTTATTATTGTCAAAGAAATGTTGGTTTGTTTTTTTTTAATATTATGGAATACAATACAATATTTATACATTGTATACGCCTTATAGTTGAGTCATCTTCAGAAGTCATAAAATAAAGAACAAATTACATGTATTATCGTTTTTACTATATCTAAGGTAAGAAATAATTTCTGGTATACTAAGTCCATAAGTTTTCAATTTTGCCTTAAATTAATTAAATTTTATTATTTTTTTTTTTTTATAAATTTTGTTTTTTGTTCTGCAAATCAATTGAAATAGAGTACCTGGTAAATTGATTTACTTTGATCTTGTTGGAAAGTAAATTAATTTACTCTGATTATCGTTGGAGAGTAAATTGATTTACTCTGATCTCGTTGGAGAGTAAATTGATTTACTTTGATCTAGTTTGAAAGTAGTTGAAATTCTCTGATTTCATTTGAGAGTAAATTGATTTACTTTGATATCTTTGGAGCAAATTTCCAATAAAGTATTCTTACACTGGATCCCTTGAGTGACCACCTATATATTGTAGATCTACATACATTTGTGTATTTCAGAATTGAGACCAGAAAAACTTTTTTTTGTTACAATATTGACAATGTCCATCCCTCACTCTTTGGGATTTGACATGAAAGATCATTCTATCTTCTGAATAAAAAAAATCAGAGTTTGTATTATTAATGTCTTCCTTAATGTACATGTGTAAAAACAAATTTTGTTGAAAGTCAAATTCTTGGTCATGTGTTGGTGGCAGTCTATTCAAGATGGATTACTCTTGACCAGCTAAGGGCCCCCATTTGGCAATATATTCCATGTGAACAATTCATGCCTCTGGCCTTTTTGACACTCTGTGAATCGGCTGACCATTTCCTGAAATCATATTCAAAGAAACATTTAGTATATGAATACCATACATTTAAAACTCCTGCTTCATTTACATATAACTTCAGATTAAAAAATACACACATTTGTCTATTCTCGACTTTTGTCATCAAAGTTGTATGTTTCAACATGTACAGAGTTGCCTCTCTGTTTGGATTACATAACTTCAGAAACACTTGTAATTTACTTTCTGTTGCCTAAGGAGAACGATTGAGTTTATCTGAGTACCATATTATTGAAATTCTTAAACTTATCAAATAAATGAAAGTCCAGAAATTTAAAACTTGTGTTTTTTCCCTTAATAATAGTACGACATTGTGCCTTATTAAGATTTGATAGAGGAAATACCTTCGAACTTCAGACATCTCTAACTTACGGTTTAACTTGAAATCTGAAGTGGACATTGTGCCTTATTAAGATTTGATAGAGGAAATACCTTCCAACTTCAGACATCTCTAACTTACGGTTTAACTTGAAATCTGAAGTGTTCCGAAGTTATAACTTCTCCAAATGCAGCAAAATATTGGGAAATCAACAAATCAAAAATAGGAAATGTTCATCTGGATACTAAATGTATTACCAGTATACATCCATACAGATATAAAGATAGTTCTCTGAAGTGAACAGCATGTAACAGATTGTAAAGTAAACTATTTATTGATTTAAATCTTCCTTTTATCTGTCAGTATTCAATAGAAGCATATTATATGTTTTATGTGATTAATACAAGATAAAGCTATTTCTAACAAGTTTGTTGTCAATCAAAATAAAATGCTACCTAACAGTTAAATTTGGAGTAGCATTACAGAGAGTTACTCAAGTTATCTACCTTAACTCTAGATCTGTTACGGTATGCGTTCTATGTACTCTTAGTAACAGCTCAGGGAATTTTTAGCACCAGGGTCTTAGTACTACCGTAATTTACAATGATTAAGAAATAAAACATGGTCGCCATACTATATTGTCATTATAACATGGGCTTGAGTTGTTTTTGCAAATATTTTATCCCGAGCGTTAGCGAGGGATAAAATATGCAAAAACAACGAAAGCCCATGTTATAATGACAATATAGTATTTGGCGGATATGATTTATTTCGATTCTAATATGGAAATTTCACCCATTTTATATACGAAGCGAGCAGCGACTATTTAATGGTTCCGTAACATTTTGATTTTGATAAACAAACTCACTGACAAAAAAACTTTCCACAAATACAATAAAAACTTACTTTTGTTTTGATTTAATTGCTATTTTAACTGTAAAAAATGCCTCAAGTCCTCATAATCTCCATTTAAACTTTCCAACCAACGCTGCTTACGAACCGGACATTACGATTTTATTTGTGATGCCACAAGTAGAAAAATTAAAGTTTGTCCCGAACATTGCCTTTTCAAGTATAAAAAATTCCATAATGAATTTTGGAAACAAATTTAATTAAAAATTTGTAAGTGGATTGTAGATTTTGACAGTTAAAATGAAAAATAGATTCAAAATATGCAACAGAAACTATGCATCTTTTGCGCATGTGCAAAGAGTGCTATATTGGTATTATAACATGACTCTATTTACAAAGCTAATACAGGAAGCCATATTAGAAAGTCATATATAAAATGTACATTGTACATATATTACAATAAGTACCAGCGCATGATGGTCATAGTGCTCCATCAGATTTTAACTATGGAAATTGATGGTTTTTTATTTATATTTACTGGTTTACATTTTGTACATACTGTGATATAATTTTATTCATAACTACCGTAATAATTTTTCCAAAATTCTTGAGGAAAAAAATTTGCACAAATTTTGCTTTGTGTGTTGTTTACTTCAACAGAAGAGCAAACTTATTGCAAAAATTAGACACCATGAAATTAACCCATTATGAAAATAGCTGCCATGAAATTAACCTTTGCGAAAATAGACTATACCTGCTATGAAATTAACATATGTGAAAATAGCTGCCATAAAATTAACCATTTACGAAAAGGGCTGTCATGAAATTAATCCATCGCAAAAAAAAACTGTTATGAAATTAATCATTATGCATTGGGAAAAAAACTGTCATGAAATTAACACATTGCGAAAATAATGTCATGAAATTGACCCATTTGGAAAATAGCTGCTATGAAATTAACTAGTTGTGAAAAATAGCTGACATGAAATTAACCCGATGCGAAAATAGCTTAGAGAAAATTAACCCGTTGCAAAAATAGCTGCCATGAAATTATCTCAAAGTAATGATTTATGGGGAAAAAAATTGTCTCGAAAATTATTGGGTTTAGAGTACATGTATATACTACAAGATACGTATAGTGTTTCACTTTTATAGACAGTTACTTTTTAAAAATGTAAGGAAATGTCGGTTGTACTGAACACTGAAATAAAGTTTTTATGAATTCAGGAAAAATCTATCTACATAAATACTCCTTGAGATTATTGTAAGTAGTGCAGTTTGTCTGGGTTGAAAAGTGTCTGTGATTTTTTGTCGAAATCAAATTGAAAGTGTAAGCTACAAGCTTAGTCTGTTGTGTGCATACTAGTACCAGGACTAGTACGTAGTGTACATGTATACAAGTTTCAACACTGTCTGTTAATTAAGGTTCATATGGAATTGAATCAACAATCAGGATAGAGTTTGAGAACTTCCTTGTATCACTACATACACTAAGATTTTTTATGTTTTCTGTATTTCACTGATTACACACTACATGTACTAAGATTTTTTTTAATGTATTTCAGTGATTACAGAGAAGACAAAGGGAATATTGATCACAGTGACATTTAGATATTCATTAGTCAAGGTAATTATGTTTACATGTAAAATGATGTATATCATGTTGATTATTTATGAATTGACTACAAGGATTTTATCATCTGTAACATAGGGTGGTCATCTTGTAAAATTTTAGATTTGCTGGCCAACATTTGCAAGAGCTTCCACTGCTACTTACCTTAAATTTAATTAATGTTTTTTTTTTTTGCCCCCACGACGAAAAGTCGGGGGGCATATTGTTTTACCCTTGTCCGTCCGTTTGTTCGTCTGTTCGTTCGTCCGTCCGTCCGTCCGTACGAATGAAAAACACAACTATTTATGTTTTTTAGAAAGTTTGCAAACAAATTCCAAATACTTCAAAGGAATCTAACTTACAACAAGTAGATGTGCACAAACATATCTTTTGGAATATTCAAAATGGCCGCCGTTGCCATGGAAACTGAAAAAAGACGGGAAAATTCAAAGTGCTTCAAATTTGATAAAACTTTACAAGAAGGATGCCTAACACCCATAGAAATGATTTTGGGTCTCAAAATTTTCAAAATGGCTGCCATTGCTATGGAAACTGGAAAAAGGCAGGAAAATTCAAAGTGCCTCAAAATGGATAAAACTTTACAGGAAGATTGCCTAGCACCCATAGAATTGATTTTTGGGCTAAGAACTTCCCTTTTATGTATTTTTGAAAAAAGAGCGGCATATCATGGTGTCCATACTTGTGTCAACACACGCTTAGATTTGCACTTTCCATATTGATTCAGGGTTCAATGAGCGGGGGCATAATTGGTTGCCATTCGGTGACAGCTCTAGTTTTGATATTGAAAACAGCCACAGGAGGGATGGGACATGACAGTAACATTGCTTTTATACATATATATATGTTACCATGCTGATTTCTGTTGTTTGAATGGATACAAAGCTTGTCAATGCCAATTGGTTCCCTATTAATTAATGACCTTAAAATCTGAACTGGATTAAAGTATATTGAGGGGGGGCGATGGGTTTATTTCGTTCTCTGTGATCGGGGATTTCAATTCCCCGTGATTCGTTTTTCCATTTCATTAATTTGTCGTGAATCATTATTAGAACATTGTTTGATCCATGATTGACAAAATGAATTTCCCGTGAACTGTGATTGGTCTGAATAATTATTTCGTGATGAGACCCCCCCC
>MJUU01009174.1:29781-42767 GCA_002080025.1 Modiolus philippinarum
CGATTATTGAAAATCATAATCGATTAATCGATTTCATGTTTAAAATTGATCGATTATAATCGATCATCGGAACATCACTACTTGATAGCTTAAATACTCCTCTAACTTGAACTGTTTTCATCAGTCCCTGTGGTTTTTGAGCCATCAAAGTTTGTATTCCTGGACATTCTTGTAGTGTCACTGTGTACAGTCAATTACAGCAAACTGTTTGGTTTCTACTTCCTGTTTTCACCACAATTTCATAAATAGACAATTTAAAAAAAGAATATGAAATAAATAATACATGTATATATAAATTACAATTTGGGAACAGACATTCATCCAGTTACCATAAAGCTTAATTCCTGAATGGGTGGATTATACAGCTTATCTATCAGATAATCAATATCTTTTACAGTTTTATTTATAATTAGAACTATTCATAGCTCTTTGAATTCTTTGCCCACCTGCTGCAAATCTTTGTTTAGATTATCTTTTCATGAAGTTTAGTGGTGTTCAGATTTTATACATATATCCTGATGATCCAGTAGGACAATAAATTCTGAAGGTACCTGTATTTCTTTATTTTTTGTAAAAACTGTTCCATTTATATCACAAAAAAAAAGAAGAAAAAAAATTTAATCTTAAGAAACATCATCCAGGTTTCACTTTTTGTTAATACCAGATGTCCTAGTTCTACAGGAAGAGACAAAAAAATTATAATAGTATTTAGAAAACTACTTTTGTTTTGTTTCCATTTAACTATCTTCTTTTCTACTTTCGGGAGCATTTAGGACTTGCTGCTATATAGTGTGAGGTTCCCACTGGAGGTTCCTCACTGTTTTTAAGACTGTACAGTGACCCCTAGATGCTTTGTTTTGGGCCATTTTATAAACCTAGAGATTGTCTCCTTGACATTTAACTCATTTCCTTTCCTTGTCACATTGATAAAAAGTTTCCAAACACAATTTTAGAGAGGAGAAATGTACTTTTATCAACCTATGTGGGTGTGTCAATGTATGATTATAATGATGAACTGGTATATAAAGGAAGATATAAGTAGCTATTTTACATTTTATCCATATTTAAATGACAGAGGCTTGTATCCTAACAAAAGAATTTTTCCAATCCATTGAGTGTTACTCCTACACTCAGTTTAAATCATTTTCTATTTTAGATATGTAGATATACGTAACCCAAACATTTGATTTAGAATAAGAAAATAGGAAAAAGAAGGGAAATGGGGAATGTGTCAAAGAGACAACGACCTAAAGGGGAGTAATAATAATGTATGATACGTTCCATGTTTTTATTTCAAAAATGGGAAATACAGGAAATATTTGTCTGGAAAAAGAAAAAATTGTCCCCAAAAATATAGATACTATTTGAAGTTTTCAGGGGCTGTAATACATGTGCTAATTATTTTGAAGTCTTTTTATTATTTTTTTTTATTAATTTTGAAAATTGTTAAAAATTAGATGTTGATTTTATAAAGACCACAAAATCATAAAAATGTATATTCTTTAATGAATTACATAACAATTTTCCAAGTATTAATCCTGTGCTAAAACAATTTTCTGTTAATTTAATGGACATCCTAAGAGAGCTGTACTCTTAACATAGTTTTAACACATAATTCTATCTTATTTCATATTTTTTATGATACAAATCCTAACCTGTATATATATGAGATCATTTTTAATAAACCTTTTTTTACAGAAAATCTTTTTACAAAAAATCCAAATATAGATCATTTTGTAGATGTTTAAACCATGTTCAAATTATAGTAAACTGAGTACTTCCTTATATACATAGTATACCAGTAGTATTTATTCACTGACTTATAATTCTCATTACTAGAAGTTCTGGTTTAGTAATTGATTCTTTCGAATCAAAATATACTGGTACATCAATAATATCTTGTAACAGTTGAACCTTTGAAAACCAGCCCTTGTCCTGACCAAAGAAATTGGCTGGTTTAAAAGGTTCCTGTTTTTGGAGGTTTCAAAATCCTTATCAGAAGTACAGCATATGAGCTCTTAGGTCAAATAAGGCTGTGAGTAAATTTATATTTCAGTATGTTTCTTGCATTTTTGTGAATTTCAGTATAGATCGGCGGTAAGCTGTTCAATTACATTTATGTATAGATGTAGATGGCAATTGATATGTGATATGTTTAATAAATTTGGTCAATGTTATTGTTCACAAAAGATACAGTGTTCAGATTTCAGAAGTGAATTTGACAACATATACTTCAA
Organism: Modiolus philippinarum; assembly: GCA_002080025.1. Classification (NCBI taxonomy): domain Eukaryota; kingdom Metazoa; phylum Mollusca; class Bivalvia; order Mytilida; family Modiolidae; genus Modiolus; species Modiolus philippinarum. Next base: position 32,019 of record MJUU01009174.1, read on the forward strand.
GACCGATTTATACAGCTAGAAATTGGAATCGGATGTCACTGTTTTCAGAGGAAATTTTATATTATTAATAAAGGAAAAAGTTCTGGACCATAACCATGATTGTTCAGTTATAGAGGAATCCAGTTTTCAGAAGGGCCATTTTTGGGGGGGGGGGGGTTCACTTTAGGTGCTCACCGTGTCCTAGATTTCATACCCAGGTGATTCTATTTGAATTTTATAGCCATTTAGTTTAGTGGATGTATGGTCACGATTATACATTTTTAAGTGTTGTCTAAAATTCAAATTAAGAACAAGACATGAAAGATAAAGGCTGATATTTCTGACTTGTCTCCATGATATATTTAAGAAATAATTCATGGGCGCCAGTGGTTTGTTGGAGATTTACATATGGGTGGCCATTATTTTCGTTAATATTTTACCCAGAGCGTAGCGAGGGGTAAAATAAACGAAAATAATGGACACCCGTATGTAAATCGACTACAAACCACCGGCGAACATGAATTATTTCGATTCTAATATGACATTTCATGATCTGAGCGGACCTACACACGTGTGGTAACGACAGCCATTACTTCAGATTTACTGAAGTTTTTGTGCACAAAACATATTGTGACGTCGTCAATTTCAGCGTAAAGATTGTTGTGAAGTCGCTCATTATATTATTGGAGATTTTCATATGGCTAGTCGTCATGGTTTCCATTGTTCCCATATTAGAATTAAAAACAAAAGCGACTGAATACAGGTATACACATTTATACAGATAATATTTTATTTTTCTGACTATATATACAACATGATTATGTAATTACTTTCGCCTCACAAAAATCATTTTCACTTTTGGTTGTTCCCATTGTATCAGAGATGTCAACCCCTCCGATTTGGGCGGAGTTTCCCCGATTTTTATGCCAAAAATCTGCTCTCCGATCTTGTCACGAAAAAACTCTGATTTTTCCAATCCAGAATTTTTCCATAATCGGGACCGAAATTGGTGGAATCTTATAATATTGATCACTTTGACGCTCGAAAGTCTCGTTTAAAAAGGCGTTTGTCTGATATCAGATTCCTAAAATTAGCCGATCTTGACAGTAAACGTGATGTCTGGATACCAAAGCCTAAATGTTTCTTAATCCCGAGAGCTTCTGGCAGCCTTGGGCGGCCAATGACCCCGGTCTTGTGAGGACCCCGCTTCGTGCAGTGAATACTCCTATTTTTCATCAGATGGGGTTGGCATCTCTGTTGTATTCTGTGCCATCTTATTTTATATCTGAGTCCTGAAATTCATAATTGACTCTGTATGCTAACTTTTATTGTTGTTACATTGAAATATGCTATGCACAGAGTTGTTAGTTCTATATTGAACTTATTTAAATTATATATACACCAATACACAAGATTTAGGAAAGGTGGCATATGACATTCCATTTATTTAAATTTTACATTAAGTGAAAATGCAAACACTTGTAAAATTATTTGGAGATCAGTTTTTTTTTATTTCAGATCACACCAGGACAACATAATGCATACATGATAAATCATATTTCAGCATGGCTTAAAATTTACATGGAAAATGTAATTTTCACTTATGGTTGACAGTATTTTATAGTATATAGGAAACACCCAATGGTCATTGACGTGTGACAATATATACTGTGTTTATGATTTGTCAATTACACATTATTTATATTTACAGATCTGGAATAAAAGAAGATGGGTTGTTGTGCATCAATTGCAAGGGCATTGTTGATTTTCTTTAACTTCATTTTTTGGGTATGTACATATTTTTATATGCTTTAATTTCACACCAGACCCTGAAAAGTTTAGGCAGGGTGGTTTCTAGGTATTTTTTGTCCCTTTTTAGGGAATACTTTAAAAAACGTCTAACAACTGAGAGTCTAGGCATCTACCCCTTGGATCTGTCAGTGACTGACTTTCATCTATCTTATTCTAGAGGTAAAAATTTAAATTATTAATTAAACTTTTTAATCCATATTGGTTGGAGAAGACCTCCTTAAGTTGTAGGGGGCGCTACACTATTTCAGTATGCCAATATTGACAGAATACGAAAATAGTATTAACAATAGTGCCTTTTGAATTGTAGTGACTCCAGGCAGTTGGTACATAATATAATCAACACGAGCATAGAATATTACTGAGTGAATGATGGAGAGCGAAGAACAGTTGAGAAACCATGTTTAAGTTGCGTAACAATTTAGAACGGATGGAATGAATAGGACCAAAAACTGAAAATTCTCTGTTGCGACCATGTACAAAATTAACCGGAACGCTTTAATTGAATTTTATTGTGTCGCCTGCTGTAAGCAGAGTCGACACATATGGATTACTATCCGTCGTCTTATGTCGTCGTCCTGCGTCGTCCCGACAGTTTTTGAATCCACAACTCCTTCAAAACCACTTGTCCCATTCCTACCAAACTTTCAGGATATGTTGTTTAACTGGTGTAGTTATGCACCTGATACTTAGAATTTTGATTTTGCACATTTTGGAGGTTAACAGAGCCAAAATTGCTCATTTGTGAGTCTGTTGGTTTTGAATCCGCAACTCCTTCAAAACTGCTAGTCAGATTCTGACTAAACTTTCAGGATAAGTTGTTCACCGGGTCCAGTTGTGCACCTGATACTTAAAATTTTGATTTTACAGATTTTAGAGGTTCACAGAGCCAAAATTGCTCATTTGTGAGTCTGTCTGTTTTGAATCTGCAACTCCTTCAAAACTGCCAGTCCAATTCCAACAAAACTTTCAGGATAGATTGTTCACCTGATGTAGTTGTGCACCTTATATATAGAATTTTGATTTTACAGATTTTAGAGGGTCACAGAGCCAAAATTGCTCATTTGATAATCTGGTTTGTCAATCCCCAATTCAGTCACAACTATAAGTCAGATTCCAACCAAACTTGCAGGATATGTTGTTCACCTGATGTAGTTGTGCATCTGATACTTAAAATTTTGATTTTGCAGTTTTAGAGGTTCACTGAGCCAGAATAGCTCATTTGTTAATTCTGTTTGTTTATGTGGAACTCTTTCAAAACTGTAAATCATATTCCAACCAGCCTTTCAGAATACATTGATTACTTGATATAGTTGGGCACCCGATATTTAAAATTTTGATTTTACAGATTTAAGAGGTTAACAGAACCAAAATAGCCCATTTGTTAATTGGGTTTTTTAATCTTCGACTCCTTCACAACTGTCTGTCAGATTCCAACCTAATTTTCAGTATATGTTGTATATCAGCTCTGGTTTCAGTATATGTTGTATATCAGGTCTGGTTATGGACATTATACTTAGATTTTTTTTACTGATTTAAGAGGTTTGCCAAGCCACTAAGCTCATATGTTAAATCAGATGGTTAATCTGCAAGTCCTTAAAACTGTAATTCATATTCTTAACCAAATTTGCAGAATATGTTTTTCTCCTAATCTAGACATGCACATTATAAGTAAAATTTTAATTTTGCATATTTTAGAGCTTCACTGGACCAAAAATGGCTCTTCTGTAGTGCAGGCGACACAAGTGTTTCAAAGAACACCCATCATTTTTTTTCTTATTTGGTACACAACATATGGTTTAAATGTATTTATTTTATCATGCTGATGATCTTTTAATGGAATAACAAGTTCCTGCACCTAGGAAAATTCATCTCTATTTTATGTGAATTTTTGAAATCACAGAATTTAACATAGAAGTACAGGAGGCCGTAATAGTGGGAAAAAGAAGGGAAACAGGGAATGTGTCAAAGAGTGGTATGCCTCCTGTACTACTTTAAGAGCCAAATCCATTTTCTTTACTTTAACAATAAAAGGAAGTTTAAATTAAACACCCCAAGAACACGAAGTTTTCCAAGGCATACAATGTATACATTTATCCACAGCATATGCAGCAAAGAGACAATTTCCTGTTTCAGAAATGAAGGTTTCTTTGGTAACATTTTCAAAAGCATTCGCCAAAAAATCATTGATTGGCTAAAACATTATTAACGTAACATCATAAGACAATAATCCATTGTTTGTACACAAAATTTCGCTAACAGTAATGTTACTCAATATATAATAGTTGCTCAGTTTCTGAAAAGATGAATTGAAATCTACCTTTGCTTTTTTCTGCAACTTTCGTGCGATGTTACTATTGCAACAAACATAAGTAGATACAAGATAATGCAACTCCTTGATTTTGTGTTACATTATGAATTTTAAACAACTCATTGATGCTTGAAAAGAATTGACCAGCTGGAAAGGAAAGGAAGGGAGAATTTGATACAAAATGTACATTTTGGCTAAGATATAAATATTTGTTTCAGTTGTACAAATCAGAATCCAGTTTAGTAGGTGAAAAAAAAATTGAAGGGTTTTGTAGCTCCATCTTAAAGTCAAAGTGGTTATATATGACCAAGTTAGCATATAAAGAACTTAAGGATAAAATCATGCAACACAGCCAAAGGGAGGTAGCAATTTTTATTTGACGTAGTACTCCTGTGTGAGTGCACGAGTGTTTACTGTAGATTTGTAAGAAATGCAAAGATTCATCAACAACATTTATCAGTATCTGAAAAATGTGAAATTGTTATCCATTTTTCACAACAACAAAACTTGTTGGGAATTTTAGATAAATGTTTTGTGATTGATTGATTAGTTAGAGTTTAACGTCCAATGAGCAGTATTTCAGCTATATCAGGACGAGAACAAGTTAATCAATTAAAAAAAATTGTAAGTAAAAGAAGAAAGAAATAAAGGTGGAAGGGAAAACCGGGGTAACGACTTTTGATTGCCACTGGAAAAGGGGAGAAATGGGTAGGGGCAGGAAATTTAGCCTTCCATACGACACCCAGTGCGTCTGCTCTCTTTAGAGAAATATAGAAGGGGTCTTTATACTGCATGGAGCGTGGCGTTTCTCCATACAGTTTGGCTACAATGGTTCGCGGTCAGGCTTTCCGTATTATAACCTGACTACCCCGCATAGACAGGGCATTCCCCTATCCACCAACTGGGGACGTGCCCGGCAGCTCTGTAGCCGGAGCCCCTGAAAACCTATCCAGGTGCCGGGAAATGTTTTGTGAAATATGCACAAAATTTTTGTGAAATATGCACATATTTATTTCAAATAACAGTATATACTATAATATTTCTATTTACAGTTATGTGGAGCAGCCATATTAGGCATAGGAATCTGGTTCCTGGCAGATAAGGATATTAGTAGTAGGATTGAGATCGTACAAATCGACAGCGGAGATCAATACTTTAAATATGCTGCATACTTGTTCATTGCATTTGGAGCCTTTGTATTCATTGTTGGCTTTGCTGGGATGTGTGGTGCCATTAGAGCCAGCAAGTGTTTGTTAGGATTTGTAAGTAGTGAATTCATACTTCAAATTTGTATGCATAAATTGTGTTTAAAGGATACATTTTCTCATGCTATCTCTCTCTCATATTTGTCACCTTTAACTCAATGGCTATGGAGTTGGGAATTTTTCCAGCTGATCAGTATAATATTATCCTGCTTCAAGCAGACATAGGGCTCGCTGGAGTTTAACAACAACTATGAACAATCGATAGATGCAACAGTTAAAATTAAAGATTGTTTTCCTGTGCACTTTGTTTTAGAAAATGGAAATCCTTTCATTCGAAAAGTTAAAATATATGAAGAATAAATTTTTATTAAAACAAAGGAGTATTTTTTCATCCAATTTTCTGTCAATAGCAGATTTTGCCGTTACTTTTACGGTTTTAGAATATCTTATAACTATCAGGTCTTTCAAATGTTTCGTGTTTTTGGTCTTTTGTTTGATTTTTATCTGCACTAAACAGACATAAGTCTCTTAGAAATGGTCATCTACACGTACAGCTGTTATATTATTGTTTCATAACTAGATCTCTAATTCATTTAGACGATGCTTGTTTTCATAAACACACCTGCCAACTTTTAAAAATGCTAATCGGGGTTTTGACGAGTGAGACATCTCCAAGCATACCAAAAAACCTATAAAAGGGGCTTCAAATCAACTTAATTGTTTTTCAGCATCCTCAAAACAATACAATTAACAAGCAATTAACCAATGACTGTTTTGTTAAGTTAGGAAGAAATAGTTGTTTTCTGAAAATTTCATATTTGATGCTCTCATGGGGAAAACACCTACAAATAGAGATAGTTGGCAGGTGTGCATATATATATAATTTGAATAAACTAAACTTTTAACCATTTGTGAATAAAGGGAAAATTTTTTAAAAATTCCTATGTTGCTGCATAATTATACAAAAAGAAAAGTCATTTCCCGTTTAGTAATATTATATAATGTTTTGATGCTTTAATAACAATTAAAATTAAGTTTTTCCTGTTAAAAATCTTTGTTTTTAAGTTTTTCCTTGTTGTATATATACTTAAATATTCAACAGAAAAGAAAGTGTTTTTTTCTGAGTGAAGTAGATTTGAATAAGGAAGGTTTGTGGGAAAGCTATTTTGAGTGAAAAGTCAGATTCTGGTTAAATACATCCTATTTGGATGTTGATTTGCCTGTTTCCTGATGTACAATCAATGTACTGTGCATGGTTTCGGACAATGAAACATTAATTCTAATTCAAAATTTATACCAGCATGTACTGGTATATGTTTATATGAACAGTTAAAAGCAAACAGACATAACAAAATTTTTGGATTTTATCTTATCCATATAAACAAAAAGTTTTTTATGTTCAAGATCAATTGTTTTTAGCTGGACTTTTTAATAAAAAATTATTTAAACAAGGAAGATTGAATTCAAACTTAACATTTTAAAGACAAGATGGATTTGATCAGGTTGTTAAAGAGAAAATTAAGTTCCTGATTCTATAAAGTCTGTTTTATTCATATATAATGACTCTGAATTGAATGTACTGTTGTCTTTGATGACACAATATTTAATAACACAAAACAAATGAATATTCACAATTTATATCATGTCACAGCTTTCAGTATTTTGGTACAGATTTAAAACATGTAAAAAGAAGATAATGTGGTTAGATTTAGATTCAGTATTAAATTAAACTTCAGTAGAGGTTTCAAAAGTGTTATATAGTCAGTATATCAATAGGTTCAGATTATAATCCATCTTTCTAGCCAAGAATGTTGATGCGCTCCTCTATGAGATGAGTGGATTGTAACCCTTGGCAAGCGAGAAGGATTATAGTCCAGGTTTGAAATAGCACTAGTTCTTTAGCCTGAGGCTAGTAAATTTGAGAAAGGACATCAAATTTAGAAAATTTCACAAAGATCCATTTATTTCGGCTTGGAAAATCATAGGAGGACTAGTGGAATTTGTCATCTTGAAGTCTTTTTATACCCCGCCACATGTAGTGGCGAGGTATTATGTGATACCATCAGTTATGTGTCCGTCCATCTGTCCGTCCCCAGAAGGTTTCCGACTGATAACTTGTGAACGAACTATCATAAGGTCTTTAAACTTGGTATGTACTTTGTTTACCACAAAACTCGGACCAAGTTTAATTTCGGGCTCAGAGGTCCAAGGGGTTCTGGAGTTATGCCCCTTGAAACTTAGAAATTTTGCGAATTTTATGGTTTCCGACTGATAACTTGTGAATGAAAAAATATATTGTCTTCAAACTTGGTATGTAACTTGTTTACCACAAAACTCGAAGCCAAGTTCGATTTGGGGTTCAGAGATCCAAGGGGTTCTGGAGTTAAGCCCCTTTAAGCTTTGAAAGTTTGCGAATTTTAGGATTTCTGACTGATAACTTGTGGATGAAAAAATATTTTGTCTTCAAACTTGGTATGTAACTTTTTTACCACAAAACTCCGGCCAAGTTCGATTTGGGGTTCAGAGATCCAAGGGGTTCTGCAGTTATGCCCCTTGAACTTTGAAATTTTAAGAATTTTACGTGAATTAGATGATATATTGTCTTCAAACTTGGAATGTAACATGTTTACCACAAAACTCAGACCAAGTTCGATTTTTGGTTCAGATGTCCAAGGGGTTCTAGACTTATGCCTCTTTAAACTTTGAAATTTTGTGAAACGTGGCAGGGTATCATGTAATGCACCATTACTATTTTTGGCTACTTTGTGTCAAATACTGAAATTTACGATGATTGAAAGCACAGTATGTTTGGTTATCTATTTTCTTTATTCTGTGTCCAATTAGACAGGTTTTACATTTTTTCTGTACATTATTTTGGTATTTTATCAAAGTATTTCTTGTTCTTATAAACAAACATTACACGTAGCATATACATTTTGACAGTGCATCATTTTTGAGTTGCTGATAATTTACATTACATGTTTATTTTTTACAGTACATTAACATTACATGTATATTTCTTACAGTGCTTTTACATTACATTTATATTTTTACAGTACATTTACATTACTTGTATATGTTTAAATTACATTTACATTACATATATATTTCTTACAGTACATTTGCATAACATGTATATTTACATTACATATTTCTTACAGTACATTTACATTACATGTATTATATGTATATTTCTTACAGTGCATTTATATTTACATGTATATTTTTTATAGTACATTTACATTTCATGTATATTTCTTACAGTACATTTACACATGTACATTACATGTATATTTATTTACATTACATGTATATTTTTTACAGTACATTTACATTACATATATATTTTTACATTTCATTTACATTACATGTATATTTCTTACAGTACATCTACATTACATGTATATTTCTTACAGTACATTTATATTCTTACAGTACATCTACATTCTTACAGTACATCTATTTTACATGTATATTTCTTACAGTACATCTACATTTCATGTATATTTCCTACAGTACATCTACATTACATGTATATTTCTTAATCAATACATTTACATTACATATACATTTATACACTACATTTACATTACATGTATATTTTTTACAGTACATCTTTTTCGTTTTGCTGGTCATATTTGCTGAGATTGCTGCGGCTGTTCTTTTAATCTTGTATCGTGTGGAGGTAAGTCATTAATATACTGTTTAACAATTTTTATTGGTGAGGTTAGTGAACAAATAGAAATGATCTAGAATAAATTTACTTGAGACTGAATCCAAGTATCAGTACATTCAAGTTTATTATTACCAAAGGACCAATGCTTTGTAGATTTGAAGTGACCACAATTGACATTGTGTACATAGCACTTGGAGACAAAGTCTCATTCAGTTTATTGTTGAAGAGAGAATCAATGCTTTTATTGTTGTTCTCCATCTTTAAATCATTATTCTAATGCAACATTTATATAATAAAGAGTTTGATTAGTCAAAACTGACGGTCAATTCCACCATCTAGACACCTGCGACAAAGTAGGTTTCCTGTTTAGTCTGGTTCATAATATTGTTACAAATTCGCGAGTTAAAATTAAATCATGAAATTGATATGTTGCATAAGAATTGCAATAACAGTACATTATTTGAATACCCGAGAGCGTCAATCTTGAATTGACTGTCAAAATATCTGTTTACAGGCTCCTCTACACGTCACCTATAAACTGCATTTTGACCGTCAAATCTACGATTGACGCCCTCGGGTATTTAAATAATGTACTGTTATTTCTTATAAGCAACAATACGCAAATGGTTGTTACTAGATACTGTCTATGTATACTCCACCAATAGTTTAAGCTGACTTATGCTATTTGGATCAGTGCTACATCTATGTTGGCAGGGAGACCATTTTATCAAGAAATTACAAAATAAAACTGGCAAAAAAATTACTGATACTGTCATCCAATAATTTTGTGAAACTACTGAATGAAATTTACAACATAATTTGCCCTTTTTCAACAGATTCATCTTTCATAGTTCTTGATGTTGGTATAAATTTAGGTTGCCTTGACCTTCATTCTGTGCTTAAATGACTCAGTTTATAGTTTTTACTACATTCACCATGTTAAATAAAGTTTTTGTTGTAGTGTTTATGTAAGCTGTAGTTTTTAGCTCACCTGGCCTAAAAGGCCATGTGAGCTTTTGCCATCACTTGGCGTCCGAAGTCCGTCGTCCGTTGTCCGTCGTCCGTCGTCCATCCGTCCGTCCGTCCGTCTGTCCACAATTACAAAAAAATCTCCTCTGAAACTGTTCAGCCAATTTTTATGAAACTTTGGTGGGATGTTCCTTGGATGGTCCTCTTCCAAAATTGTGTCCGATGACCCCGCCCTCAAACCAAGATGGCCGCCAGGCTAAAAATAGAAAAAAGGGGGGATGAAATTTTAAAAATCTTCTCCTCTGAAACTACAAAGCCAATCTAAGCCAAACTTTCCTGAAATGATCCTTGGGTGGTCCGTTTTCAAAATTGTGTCCGATGACCCCGACCTCCGATCAATATGGCAGCAAGGCTAAAAATAGAAAAAAGGGGGGATGAATTTTGAAAATATTCTCCTCTGAAACTATCATTTGGATTGTAACCAAACTTTGCTAAAATGGTGCTGTGGTGGTCTCCTTCCAAAATTGTGTCCGGCATTACCGACCTCTGACCAAGATGGCCGCAGCAGCCGATCAAAGTTTAACATAGAACCCTATGGGAATTCCGTTGATTTTTTTTCTGAAACTACTCACTCAGTTGGAACCAAACTTTGTTGGAATGGTCACCAGGTGGGTCTTTCTCAGAATGGTGTCAGATGACCCCTTCCGCCAATGTTGAAAATTGTTCCTTGACTGCTATTTTCAAAATGGCCGCCTTAAAAAGGCGGGAAAATTCAACATTGTCCGATTTCAATGAAATTT
>MJUU01009174.1:53607-64543 GCA_002080025.1 Modiolus philippinarum
TATGAATATTGGAATTGTGTCAGGGATATTGCTTTCATTTCAAAAATTATATCAGAAAATGTCAGAATGCCAAATTTTGTAGTCAAAGTGAAATATTTATGGATAAGATGTATTTTAACAAACCTAACTTTCCCTTACCATCTGAGTATCACTTTATCTCTAGATTATATTGAAATTATTTTTAGGTCCTGTGGGTTATTTGTCTTCAAGCACCTTTAATGTTTGTCTGACATGTCTTGATTTTGTATTCACAGAAGACAAAACTATCAAAAGAGCCATGTGCAGGGATTTAATGGACTGCAAATTCTTTTTATTTCTCACCACATGTAGTGGCGAGGTATTATGTGATACCCTCAGTTGTGTGTCCGTCTGTCTGTCTGCCCCCAAAGGTTTCTGACTGATAACTTGAGAACAAAATATGTTCTTCAAACCTGGTAAGTTGTTTACCACAAAATATCATAGTCTTCAAACTTGGTATGTAGATTGTTTACCACAAAACTCGGGCCAAGTTGGATTTTGGATTCAGAGGTCCAAGGGGTTCTGGTGTTATGCCCCTTGACACTTTGAAATTTAGGGAAACGTGGCAGGGTATCATGTAATGCACCATTACTATTTTTGAGGTATAATATGCGACTAGACTACCGGCTCAATTCTTACATAAATACAACTGTACCTTGTTGGTTTTCTATATACAAAGGGAAGTATATATCTCCAGTATACTTTGTAGATATTGCAAAGAGGTTATTATTTTATTAAAAAGCCACACTCTCACAACAACTCATTCCAGAAAGTCATTGATGACATAAAAACTAAAAGCTGAGCATAATATCAGTTATCCAAAATTATTATAAGACATGTATTGATTGCAGTTGGAGTTAACATATGTGTCATGGTCTCATGTTCATTTACTCCATATCTTTTCATGAAATGTTATATTGAAAATATTTCTGAAGTAATTTGAAAGATTTGTTTTTGAAAAAAGAAATAAATTGAATATGATTTAAAGTATATTGAGAATGCACACACTGTATTTCTGTAACGTAATTATCCCATGTATTGGGGATAATTCCAAACACAATATGTTTCAGAAAGAGGTTATTTTATTATTGAGTCCAGTCCCCAAATTACAATTACTGGATCAATTCCCATATTTCCTACGACTTGCCCCTTTTTGTCAGTTATTCACAGCTGTCTTTCTCTTACAGAAAGTTCCAACAACATGTTGTGAGTTATCTAACCCTGATGCAGCTTTAGAAAAACCAAGTTCAGCAACTCCTGTAAACCAAAATGCTTGCTATGAACTAACTGGAAATTATCATATGGTAAATTTTTAATATATTGTATACTAACAAATATATAATACTAATAATTCCTATTGCTCAAATTTCAATGGTCAAAGTCATGAACAACAAAGAGGTTATTTTTAGGGCCACGCATCGAGATGCGGGTGCCCTATAGTTTTCACTTTGTCCGTCCGTCTGTCTGTCGATCAATTTTTTTGGTCGAAGTTTCCTGGGCTTTTAAGGTTGGAATGATTTCATATTTGGTCTGAAGCTTTATGATGATGAGTTGTACCGTGTAAACAATTTTCGGGTTTGCCGTGCCACTACTTCCTGTTTGCAGATACTTTGACTTTTTATTATACCACTCTATGGATGAAAATTTTTCGTCGAAGTTTTCTGGGCTTCTACATGTGGGAATAATTTCAGATTTGGTCTGAAGCTTTATGATGATGAGTTGTATAGTGTAAGGTATTTTCAGGTTTGTGGTGCCACTACTTCCTGTTTGCCGATACTTTAACTTTTTATTATTCCACTCTATGGATGAAAATTTTTAGTCAAAGTTTTCTGGGCTTCTACAGGTGGGAATGATTTCATATTTAGTCTGAAGCTTTATGATGATGAGTTGTACCCTGTAAGCAATTTTCAGGTTTGCCGTGCCACTACTTCCTGTTTGCTGATACTTTAACCTTTTATTATACCACTCTATGGATGAAAATTTTCTTGGCTTCTACAAGTGGGAATGATTTGATATTTGGTCTAAAGCTTCATGTTGATGAGTTGTATCCTGTAAGCTATTTTCAGGTTTGCTATGCAACTACTTCCTGTTTGCTGATACTTTAACTTTTTATTGTACCACTCTATAGATGAAAATTTTTATACGACCGCAAAAATTTTTGCGGTCGTATAATGGTATGGTGCTGTCCTCGTTGTTGTCTGTAGACACTTTTGTTTTTGGTCAATAATTTTAGTTTTAGTTGACCAATCCTTATGAAATTTCAACACAATGTTTCTTGGCACAAAAGGAAGGCTTGGCATAGTTTTGGTCATTGTGGCCCCACCCGTTTTTATACGACCGCAAAAAAATTTTTGAGGTCGTATATTGGTATGATACTGGCGGCGTCGGCGTCGGTGTCGTCGGCGTCTGTAGACTTCTCGTTTCCGTGCGATAACTTCAGTTCTAGTTGATCAATCCTTATGAAATTTTAACATAATGTTCCTTGTCACAAAAGGAAGGTTGGGATTGGTTTTGGGTATTGTGGCACCGCCCGTTTTTTTAAAAAGGGCCAAAAAGGGCCAAATTAGGTGTTTTCATATATTGGGCTGTAGAATATTTGTTATTTATCGGATTTTGATGGGGTTTCTTTCAGTGTGATCCTTAGGAAATTTNCATCTAATAATGGTGTCAAGCTCTTTCCTATGTCCACACTCACTTTAAATTACACTTTTTCAAATTTCAGTGGACGACATGCTGCGGTCGTATCATGCTGCGCTCGGCGTAGCCCTTTATTCATTGGATTTCTACCTGAGTTTTTTTCTTTGGATTTCACTTGATGGTAGTCAACAGAATTTCTTAGCTCTTACAAAATCCTAGTAATAAGGGATTAAATTTTCACTAGTTTGTGTCCAGTTGATTAATGTGTCAAGGTCCTTATTGTGTCCAGCAAATTACTGTGTCCTTATTCTTTTTAGTTCACACTTGTTCAAATTCAGTGGTCAACATGCTGCGGTCGGCGTAGCCCTTTATTGTCAAAGTTTTCTTGGCTTCTACAACTGGGAATGATGATGAGTTGTATCGTGTAAGGTATTTTCAGGTTTGCGGTGCCACTACTTCCTGTTTGCCAATACTTTTTAACTTTTTATTTTAAAATATTTTCATAAACAAATCTTGATAATTTGGTACAAAGGAAGTGACTGCCTATTGCGGGGCCCTCCTGCGTTCAGCAGTACCTCTAGTTTCGATAAACTTTTTTGCCCATTAATACACTCTAAGGTTAAATAGTGCAGTATTTGGTGAGGTCAAATTCAGTGACAATATTGTGTTGAGTTGAAAGGATTGGAATTATAAGAAATAAAAGCAATTTTGGAGGAGTTTATTGATATGTAAAAGCTGCCTTTCACTCACAAACTCTTTATTTAGTTTGATAGTGAGTCGGCCACGTTTACATATCGATAAACTCCTCCAAAATTACTTTGATTCCTATAATAAACTATACTGCTTACAACAAATTATTACAACAATTACCCTTAATTTTTATTTTTTATGTGTAAACTATATAATGATTTCAAAACACATGCAAAGTATGGACAAAATCTAAAATAGGTTTTTAAAGCTATCCTTTCATATAATCATTTTTACTATCATTTCTATGTAACATCCTTAAATTTTCAATTTTATTTTTTTGCGCTTAAATGCACGGTGACCCCCCCAAATTTTATTTTTTATTTTTAACAATAATATTATTATGTTTCTACACAGAAAATTTTACAAAGTTCTATAATAGGAACTTAAGTTATAAGTTTAGATCAATTTTACACTTAATAATTATTGTGCTTGTAGACTGGATGTAAAGACAGCTTGAAAGACTGGGCATTGAAACATAGTACCATAATCATTGGTGTAGGGATTGGTATTGCAGTACTGGAGGTATGATTTAATGTATTGGAAAGAAAATGTCTATTGTCTAATTTCATTCCTGTTTTATACACTTTAAAGAAAAGGTAGTCATGACTCTGTGACTGGATGAAATTCAGTTGTGAAGGCATTAAATAATTATACCCCCGCTCCGAAGGAGAAGGGGGTATACTGTTTTACCCTTGTCTGTCATTCCCTCCGTCACAACTTTCATCAAGCTTTTTCTCTGCAGTGAATAATGATACAAACTTGTAATTTTGTCAGAAGCTTTATATAGTTAAACTATAATATGGGATGCATTTTCAGACCTGTGGGAATACTACTTCCTGTTTAGCGACTTAGTCAATTTTTCAAAATTCTGTCCGTCCATCCGTCACAACTTTCGTCAAGCTTTTCTCTGCAATGGTAAATGATACAAACTTGAAATTTTGTCTGAAGCTTTGTATAGTCATGCCATAGACGATTTTAGAAATTGGTGATTACTGAGTTATCGAACTTGACCACCAGGTGTCGCATAGTCGTCCGCCATTAAAAGGGTGTAGACTCGGTTATTTTACTGTGGAAACGTATGGTAATTTGTCGTGATTAAACCAGAAAAAAATAGAATTGTAATGTTTCTTCAAACCAAGGACTTATAATATATAATATATATAATATACGTCCTTGTTCAAACATAAAAAATAGAATTGTAACGTTTTTTCAAACATGTATCCTTTCTGAAAGAATATATAATAGCTCACTTTAAATTTTTATCAACTATATCTAACAAATTACAATTAATATGAAAAACAAGGTAACATTTTTGACAATAAATTTTTTGCATATTGTAGAATATTACATAATTCAGCAATTTATGCTTCCGTCCAGGTGACAATATACAGCTTTGACCATGTAGATTTTTACGAATGTAGGACAGAAAGTCACAGGACAAAAAGTCACAGACAAAAAGTCACAGGACAAAAAGTCACAATTTATAAATTTTGTCTTTTGAACAATATATTAGGATTAAAAAGTAACATTTTGAATAATGAATAAATAAAAGGGAATACATTTCTTCAATTTTATTTTAAATATGGCATGTATGGGGTCATGTTCTTGACTCGCCATTCTGTTTATTCAAGACATAAATCTTAGGAATGTTTGTTCTATCATTTCCTTATTGAGCACTGACATGCAGTAAGTTAACTATTGAAACAACCTCTTTGAAAATAAATAACCATGAAGGCCAATTATTTTACATGTATGGCTTGTCATGTTATTGTAAGGTTTAATTGATACACAAATAACTATAATTTGAATTCACATATGTTTAGATAATAATTAAATATTGCTTCATTGGCATTTGACTATAGGTGGGTACCCTGTCATCATTTGTGTTATAACCGGTTATAGTTTAAAAGAAAGAAACTTCTGGGGAAATTCAACCAGTCATGTTGAAATAAATGGAAGGTTTTGGATTGAATTTTTAGCTCAACTCTCCTTTTTAGGCAAAATATTTTGCCATTGAAATATTAGTTTACCAAGAAAATTCATATATGTTTTAAAGAAATCACAGTTTTTCAATTATGTAAAATGATATTTCTTAATCTTAGCAATAAAATTCCGTACTTCAAAAATAATATATATATCATATTCAATTTCATGAGTCAGTTGATATAATTGTGTGATCATTTTGTTCTACACCTACATACACATGAAGCAAACATTTAAGTTGTGACTTTTTGTCCACCCAGAGACATATAATTAATTTAATTATATGTCTCTGGTCCACCAATGTAAAAATACAGATTGTGACTTTTTGTACTGTGACGTTTTGTCCTAGCAGATTTGTGACTTTCTGTCCTGTGACTTTTTGTCCTGTGACTTTCTGTCCGTTTACCGATTTTTACACCTGGAGGCATATGACAATTACAAGGTGTGATTGTTTAACCAGTTCAATTAATATTATGACCTTTTGATTGCTTTCACGTTGAAATGTATAAGAATTAAATTTATATTTACTTGCTTTGAAATGGAATTTCAGGAAAAAAATTTTTTTTACACATATTTTTTTTTCAGAAATATAACAAAATACTATCACTACATCACACTAAACCTCTATTCACTTTGGCTGCTCCTTTCAAGCACAAAAATTTGGCTATCTTCTCTTAGTTGCAGGAAGATAGCAACGGTCAATATCAAATTTAGGTAAATACTTATTCATTACATTAATCAATTTATCTTCGATCAAAATATAGGTTGAACACCCTCCAAATAAAAAAAGCATGAGTTACAAAATAAAGGAATAAATCATTGCCGTATGCTATTTGAAATCTTTAAATGTACGCTATCTGTTAACTCAAATAATGCATTTCATAATCTTTCCTCTTCTTGAATTTCCGTGTTCTCGGGTGTGAAATTTATATTGTTTCATATGACTATTTTTTTCTATTTTTATTCTTGCAGAATGACATCCCAGTGCATTATCTAAATAAAAATGCAGATAAATAATATACTATATTTGATGTCATTGTTTTGCCGATTTGCTGGTTTTTCCATATTAAAAATTTAAATTACCAGAAACTTTTTGAATTAAATTATAATTTGTTTGTTTTGAACTCGAGGTTTTAAATTCAAACAAACAAAATGTTAAAGAGATAGATATTTAAAAAGCATTCAACATAAAGACATTATTTTTTAAAAATCCGAGAAAAATGTCAAAGAACTTGTATATGCACATTCAAATCTTTTATAAAAATATTAGTATCGAAGTTTTTTTGCCAAACTTTCGGAAAATCTATCAAGAATACTTTAAATATCGTTCTGAAATATAAATGATTAATTTATTAATCTAAATTACTTTTGAATTTAATTCCCCCTTAAAAACAAAGTTCCGTTTTCTTAATCAACTTGTAAAATGGCTAACTTTTATACTTAATTAACAGTTATTTTTAATAAATTGATATTTATTAGACGGTTTCTTTGATGTCATAATAACTGTTTTATCACTTTCTCCACAGGTGTAATTGGAGTAATTAACGATTGAAGTATGACACCTGTGTCATTATACCATATACCGATAGACCGGCAAACACCGAGGCGTTACGAACGTTACACCCTTCTGGTAACAAGTACATTCGGAAGTCGTCAATCGCGCACCAATGAATTTCTGAATAAAATGGTCTATATTGTGGGATGCATTTTCAGACCTGTCGGGATACTACTTCCTGTTTACCGACTTAGTCAATTTTTCAAAGTCAATTTTTCAAAATTCCGTCAGTCCGTCACAACTTTCGTCAAGCTTTTCTCTGCAATGGTAAATTATACAAACTTGAAATTTTGTCAGAAGTTTTGTATAGTCATGCCATATTGTGGGATGCATTTTCAGACCTGTCAGGTTACTACTTCCTGTTTAGTGACTTAGTCAATTTTTCAAAATTCCGTCCATCCGTCACAACTTTCGTCAAGCTTTTCTCTGCAATGGTAAATGATACAAACTTGAAATTTTGTCAGAAGCTTTGTATAGTCATGCCATATTGTGGGATGCATTTTCAGACCTGTCAGGTTACTACTTCCTGTTTACCGACTTAGTCAATTTTTCAAAATTCTGTCCATCCGTCACAACTTTCGTCAAGCTTTTTTTTCTCTGCAGTGGTAAATGATACAAACTTTAAATTTTGTCAGAAGCTTTGTAAAGTCATGCCATATTGTGGGATGCATTTCAAACCTGTCAGGATACTACTTCCTGTTTAAAGACTTAGTCCATTTTTATTATTCTTTCTGACCTACATCAATACCAGTATCATCATGCTTTTCGCTGCAACAAGTAAAGATACAAACTTGAAATTTTGTCAGAAGCTTTTGTATAGTCCTGCCATATTGTGGGATGCATTTTAAGACTTGTGGGGAACTACATTTTGTTTACCAATTTAGTTAGGTCATTAGATGCTTGAAGTTGAGAGCAGGGGTATTGCTAGTGAGCATTGGCTCACAGATCCCTTGTTTGACCATGTCTGATGGTGTCATGCTAAAAGAAAACATTTACTTTGGACCATAAAAAATGAAGGCAATGTTTTTGTGGACTGAATTTCATGAGATGACATTTGTTTACTCTGAACAGTTGGACAAGCCAAAGCCTTGCATTTTGAAATTTGAAAATTTAGCTATATCAAATATAGAAATGTTGTGGCCCAATTTATTATATATATCCCAAACAGCAGTAATCCAGAATATTTAAAGAGTTGGACCTAAAAAATAGAGGATATCAAAATAAATAACCAGTGGCACACTGATTCCATAGGAATAATTTTATGGAAATATTGAACAATTCAGATAAATAAAGCATTATATAATGCCATGTTATGTTGAACAAATCATAATAAGATAATCAGTGACTTGCAGAATATGAAAAGAGACATAGTGATACATGTAATAATGAATGGAAGGAAAGCATTGAAATGAGGGGGATATACAAGACACAGTAAAACGTCTTAATAACGCCACCAATATCTAGCCAAGTTTTAATGTTGTTTTGAAGGAGTTTGCCGATATTTAGGGGTATTTTTACTGTCAGAAAGGCTTTGCAAATTTTGGAAAATTGACTTTCAAAATTTGTTGCATTGAGAGAGGTGGCGAATGAAATTTGGTGCGTTGAGAAGAGGTTTTACTTTAGTAAATAATATTCACAATATAAATTTTAACAAAGTTAATTCTTTTTATGCCATTTTGTTATTGTTTTTGTAAACATTAAGGTTGAAATTAAATAAATTATGTGATCTTTCATATTTTATATGGTTTTTGTCTCGCCCGCGACGAAAGTCACGAAAGCGAGACATATGCGTGCAAAGTATGACAATGGTCTAGTGGCCACGTTAAGTTTTTCTGCTTAAGTCCATTTCTCAATAACTAGAAGTGGTAGGTTGATTATATTTGGTATGTATGTTGGTCTTGGGTAGTACATGTCAGTCTGGCAGGTGACTTTTGTCCTTGACCTCAATTTCACGGTCTAGCGGTCATGTTAAGTTTTTCTGCTTAAGTCCATTTCTCAATAAATAGAAGCGGTAGGTTGATAATATTTGGTATGTAGGTTGGTCTTGGGTAGTACATGTCAGTCTGGCAGGTGACTTTTGTCCTTGACCTCAATTTCACAGTCTAGTGGCCACGTTAAGTTTTTCTGCGTAAGTCCATTTCTCAATAACAAGAAGTGGTAGGTTGATAATATTTGGTATGTAGGTTGGTCTTGGGTAGTACATGTCAGTCTGGCAGGTTACTTTTGTCCTTGTCCTCAATTTCACGGTCTAGTGGCCATGTTAAGCTTTTCTGCTCAAGTCCATTTCTCAATAACTAGAACTGGTAGGTTGATAATATTTGGTATGTAGGTTGGTCTTGGGTATGAAAAAGAAAGGAAATGGGGTAAATGTCAAGGAGACAACATCCCATATCCAGGTTAAAGCGACCCAAAACAATGTCAGTCTGGCAGGTGACTTTTGTCCTTGACCTTAATTTCATGGTCTAGTGGCCACGTTAAGTTTTTCTGCTTAAGTCCATTTCTCAATAACTAGAAGTGGTAGGTTGATAATATTTGATATGTAGGTTGGTCTTGGGTGGTACATGTCAGTCTGGCAGGTGATTTCTGTCCTTGACCTCAATTTTACGGTCTAGTGGCCACGTTAAGTTTTTCTGCTTAAGTCCATTTCAAAATAACTAGAAGTGGTAGGTTGATAATATTTGGTATGTACGTTGGTCTTGCATAGTACATGTTAGTCTGGCAGGTGACTTTTGTCCTTGACCTCAATTTCATGGTCTAGTGGCCATGTGAAGTTTTTCTGCTTAAATTCATATCTCAATAACTAGAAGTGGTAGGTTGATGATATTTGGTATGTAGGTCGGTCTTGGGTAGTACATGTCAGTCTGGCAGGTGACTTTTGTCCTTTACCTCAATTTCACGGTCTAGTGGCCACGTTAAGTTTTTCTGCTTAAGTCCATTTCTCAATAACTAGAAGTGGTAGGTTGATAATATTTGGTATGTAAGTTGGTCTTGGGTAGCACATGTCAGTCCGGCACTTGACTTTTGTCCTTGACCTCAATTTCACGGTCTAATGGCTATGCTAAGTTTTTCTGTTTAAGTCCATTTATCAATACCTAGAAGTGGTAGGTTGATAATATTTGGTATATAGGTTGGTCTTGGGTAGTACATGTCAGTCTGGCAGGTGACTTTTGTCCTTGACCTCAATTCTTGGTCTAGTGAGCATGTTCACTTTTCTGATTAGTTCACTTAGATTTCACATCAATTTAGAGGCCAGCAGGGACGGGCGAGACACCTTTTAGGGTCTTCACTTGTATCATTACTTTAGGTTTTTACCTACATAAATGAAAACAAATTGATACATTATATTGATATTTGGATCTGGGAATTAAGTCAATTGCATAGGAGAAAATTTCAGTGTAGCCATGGAATTTAGCCATGAGTAGGTGGTAGTTTGTAAACAAGGGAACATCACTTTTGTGTTTTCATAATTCTGATGGATACAGGAAATGTTGACAGTGAAATGTCAAGCAGGACATGCTTACCCTTCCAGAGCACCTGAAGTCACTCCCAGTTTTCACAGGAGTTCAAACACTGAGTGCCTTAGTTCTGAATGTTATCTTTTTATTTCCGTGCCTTGTGGCTGTCTCACGTCCTTGTTTTGCCTTTGTTTTTCTGTGTTCCCCTTTTTATACCCCCTGCAAACAAAGTTTGGGGGTATATAGGAATCACCCTGTCTGTCTGTCTGTCTGTCTGTCCGTCTGTCTGTCCACACTTCTCGTAAGCGCAACTCCTCTTAAACCACTTGAAGGAATTTGATGAAACTGTACACAAAGGAAGGACACTATATGGAGATGTGCATGAAGGAATATAATTATTGTCTGAAACCAGGAAGGGGAGATAATCCAACTTTTAGTTTTCATTGATTCCCTATGTATGGGTTACCTCGTACGCACAACTTCTCTTAATCCACTTGAAGGATTTTGATGAAACTTTAGACAAAGGAAGAACACTATA
>MJUU01009174.1:76722-87875 GCA_002080025.1 Modiolus philippinarum
AAAATTAGGTCACTTTGACCTATATTTTCCGCATGATCGACTTACATTCAAGTTTTCGTCTGAGTTCAGATCTAAGCAACTGTACATGGTAGGATCATCTAACCTTGCATGTGCATGCATCTTTGGCGGTAGGTCAGCATCCAGGCAATATTAGGTCACTTTTTCGTTTATGTTGGAATTCAGGTCTCGATAACTGTACATGGTAAGATCATCTAGCCTTTGTATACATGCATAAGGGATGGTAAATGAGCACCTGGCCAAATTGGGTTTTTGTGTCCATGTGCCATAACGAGGCGAACTTTGTAATCGTTGATTACCCATGTTTAGGGAAATATGAAAATGCTGAAATTGTCCCTAAAAAGCATGAAAATAGGACTAAACTTCCTTATATCAACACCAACAAATGATTTTGGGGGCTGTATTTGTTCATTCCTTCTATTTACAGCTTTTCAGAAAGTATGAGAAAAAGTTAAATACTCTAAGCTAGATTTAGTCAAAAAATGGGCAAAAATGCCTAAAAATGCGCAAAAGTGCTAAAATTGGTCACTTTTAAACATCTGCAGCAAAATAATTTGCACAGCAATCTATGAATTTTTCTTTATATCTTGAATTTATAGGGTAAGAACATCAACGTCTAAAATCCCAGGCCTACAAGCTTACACGAAAGGTATTCTCCTACTTTTCGAGAAAGATGTCGACCCAGCTATAGCATTGGCTTGTAGTTACGATGATACCTTAAATATGGCAAGAACAGCAGAATTTGTGAGGACCCATATGAAGGAACACAAGTCTAAATTCTAGGGATCATTTTCCATTGAAGATGTGCATACAACCGTACCTCAGTGTCTCCTTGAACTGGTCAGAATGATTGAGCACGGCCCTGATATACAATCACAATTGGACAATAACCTTTGCAATTCGGATAAAAAAGGAACCAAAGAACACAGATCAGCAGAGACATTCATTGGAACGAGAAACACCCCTTTGTATTTATATTGGACTTTTGATTTATGCTCGGACCAGGAAAAGACAGCTAATTGATACTGTATTCCACCACGATTTATGCATTTCTCATCACCTTGTGTTGGAAATATCAACTCAACTTGGACAGGCTACTGTTGAACGTTTTTTATCTGTTTTTTATCTGAAGGTTTAGCATGTAAAGGTTTATTTACGACAGGTGCTGTTGATAACATAGATCATAACCCTAGTTCAACGACAGCAAAATCCTCATTTCATGGCACGGGAATCTCTATTAAATAGCAGGAGATGCTTATTCTACCGGTGCACCTGATCTCACCCATGGTTTTTATTGGGTTCGTGTTGTTCAATTTTGTATATGTGCGTGTCTTCATTTTCTTTTCTGTGCCGTGCTCATGTCTTCGTTTCTTCATTTTTCCGACGTTGCCATTGTCCTTGGATTGTTCTGTTCAGACCGACGGTTCGTTTCTCACTTACTTTTCAACACCCGTCAACAAACGACAAAGGTGAAAATCGTTGAAATGTAGGTTTTGGGAGTAGAATAAATTCCAAACACATACCATCTCTCCCAGACAATTACTCGAGTGTAAGACCTGCTTTTTTTAAGACAAAGCTTTTGCCACCTGATAATCCTGCAATGACACTGATGTTACCTGATGATAACTATTTTGTGGAAAGCTTAAAAGATGAGTATGAGTGGCTACATGTTGTTCATCTTACTACTGATGATCTCCATATAGAAAAAAATTCATGGTCATCTTTCCACTCATTCAACAAGCGTGGCCCTTCAGTAGAGGTAAGCCTAACATCTCTGTTGCCTTTCTTTTATGAAACAGCACATTCAGTAGCAATGATTAAACACTCAATAGATAAAGTGAAAGAAATAAAAAAAACTTCCTTAATCCTGGACAAACGCCGGTAATTACTGCATACCAACCACTTTTTGTCATCGCTAAACAAATTCAATGGAAATGGCCTAACTATTTTTGGAGAGGACAAATTTGTTGTAATGTTTGGAGGTCTGCATATAGAAATGACTTGTTTGAGAATTCTTGGAGATATTCTCCGCGACAGTGGATGGACAGATGCACTCATTGAAGCTGACATAACAACATATGGAACTGCAGATTCCTTCCTGGTTTGTTCGAATATACCAAGAACTCGTCACGATCACCAAGTAACTGCATGTGGTCTATTTGAGTTGCTGACGTCAGCATAGATCTTATTAACTGGTGTAAAGACAGAGAATCCTCTCGTCCCCAATTCAGTTTTTGGCGTTCGGTTTTGAAGTTAGAACTTCTTGTTTTGTGTTGCATTTTGAACTTTACAAACAATCTATGTCCAGCATCATTCCATTCTTTTTTTCGACTTGATCGTGTAAACTATGCTCAATGGCTTCCAATTCATGTGCGAGATATGGCTTCACTGCAAGATGAACATCCAGCTATCGCTCGAGAATTCGCAAATGGCAATTTCACTGTTCGTAAAACCGCCAAAGCATTTTCAAATATAGCTATAGTTCATGCACACGAACATAAGAATGCTTTAATAAAGGGCGATGGAGTTGATATACGGTTAACCGAAGAGCCCTCAGCTTTGAGGCGTTGGATGGTGGCTGGACCAGAAATAACTTCAGACTGATAGCAGAATTTGAAGATATTGGCACTTTTGAGAACTCTTTGTCAGACGAAAAGCATCATGAGGACACCGTCATATCACATAAAACATTCTTTGGCGAGGTGCAAATACTCGTCAAAACTGTCAATGATTTTT
This sequence comes from Modiolus philippinarum, assembly GCA_002080025.1. NCBI lineage: Eukaryota > Metazoa > Mollusca > Bivalvia > Mytilida > Modiolidae > Modiolus > Modiolus philippinarum. The sequence goes on from MJUU01009174.1 coordinate 79,477, forward strand.
GGTAGTACATTTTTGGAGGAATCAACAGACCTTTACAAGCTTGACTCAAAGGATGTCGTCAATTCAGAGATTGATGGGATCGATAACTTGAAAGAAATTGGACTCAAACAATACAATGATTTTCTTGAGAGAATCACTACAGCGGAAAAGCCCGACTTTTATGATTGTCATTCTACCTTATATCACTTCATGTTTAAGTAAATACCAAAGGATAGAAGTAGTATTTGATGTTTGCAAGGCAGATAGTCTAAAAGCGGGTACTAGAAAAAAAGGGGTCCTGGAGTAAGGCGTAAAGTTGTCGGTACTAGTAAAACTCCGAAGGTATGGAGAAGTTTTCTTAGGAACAATGATAACAAGACTGGGCTATTCATTTTTTTAGTGAACTTATCGTCACAATTGATACAAACAGGTAGTTGTTTGTTACAAAGGGTCAGGATGTCTTATCTAACACTGACGTCGATACCAACCAGTTGTCTCCATGTAATCATGTAAGCTGACACGCGAATGTTTGTTCATATCAAACACGCTGTGATAAATGGCTCCTGGGAAATAGCCATGTACAGTTCTGACACAGAGGTAGTTGTTTTAGGAATCTCTGTATTTCAAGATCTAGCCCTCGAGTAACTTTGGATAGGTTTTCGTCGAAATAAGGACTTCCGTTGGCTACCAATACACGATATTGCAGCATCACTAGAAATTCCTGCAGCTGCGATGCCTGCCATTTTTTTTCACGCCTTTACTGGTTGCAATACTGTATCAGCGTTTCGAGAGAGGGGCAAGAAATCAGCATGGCAAGCTTGTGAAGTTTTTTTCCAGATGTATCAGAAGTCTTTATCCGTCTAGGCAGAAGATCAGATTCGGTGACAAATGCTGATATTGAATTATTGGAAGCTTTTGTTTGTATTGTTTACGACCCTGTAACCTCTACATTTGACGTAAATGAGGCACTCTTTGAGTTATTTGCCAGGAAACGGAGGGCATTTGATGCCATCCCTCCAACAAGAGACGTCCTTATCAAGCATACCAAGCGAGCAGCTTACCGAGGTGAACATGTTTGGGGCCAAGATCTAGCTTGCAACCAAGAGCTGTCTAATCCTATAGATTTGGGGGAGTGGTTTATAGACCAAGATAGCAGGGCATTCAAACCTAAATGGAGACCACTACCGTCCGTTGCAGCATCTTGTCAAGAACTTTAAAATGTGGCTGCAAAAAATCTAATAGCACTGGAAACTGTAAATTCTACCGATCTGGTTTACCTTGCACAGGTTTATGCACGTGAAACTGCCAGTTGTAATGGCATTTAGCTTACTTACTGTGGAGTATTGCAAGCTTACTTTGGAAAATTTGAGCAATTTCAAGAAATATGTCTTTAATTTATGGGGGAAAATGCCTATTTCTGGTTCATTGGGAGACATTTTCAGACCGGAAGTTGTTTAAATGTTATTTTTTATAATTTCTTGAAGATTTTCAGACGTTCATTAAATGTTATTTGTGTCATATCATGATGTTATGTTGAGTTTGACAACGATACATGATGATAATAAGAACTGAAGCCACTTTGAAAGACGTCATTTTGAAAATTCGGTCGGCCATCTTGAAAAAAAACAATTTTTGCTTTGGCCAGCAGCTTTTGTTTGCAAAACATCATTTTTCCAGTCGTTGTGTAAAATTTCATACTTGTATCACCATTTGCACAATTTTTGTCATAACATCTCTCACTAACTGAAGGAAATTCAACCAAACTTTACAGGAATTAATTTACAGGTGGTAATTTACAAAAATTGCTCATTTCATTTGAATCTGACAAAAAACATGGCCTCCAGCACAGAACATAGATTAACAAAGGAGCCTGATATGAGAAAACCATTCTTTTCATCATCTTCTCTGAAACTATTTAAGCAAATTTAACTAAAGGTATAGAAAATTACTCATTTCAATAGGATCAGACAAAAAACATGGGTGCTAATGGAGAACATAGCTAAACATTAGACCCCATTGGTAAAAAACTTGATTTTTTTATACCCCCGCTTCCTATCAGGGATAGTTATACCCCGCTCCCCATCAGGGATAGGGGTATACTGTTTTCAGTCTGTGTGTGCATGCATGCGTGTGTGTGTGCATGTGTGTGTGCATGCATGTGTGTGTGTGGGTCCATCCGTAACACATTTTTGTTGCATTTATCTATTAATGGAAAAATGAACAGATCTGAAATTTTGTCACAAGCTTTGTATAATCATGCCATATTGTGGGATGCGTTTTTGGAACCATCAGAATACTACCTGTTTACAGACTTTGGTCAATTTTGACACTTGTATCATTATAGAGTGAATTTTCGTCAAAGTTTTCTCTGTAATGGTAAATGATACAAAGCTGTAATTTTGTCAGAAGCTTTGCATGGTCATGAAATATTATGGGATGCGTTTTCTAACCTGTCAGGATACTACTTCCTGTTTACCTACTTGGTCAATTTTGACACTTTTAGCATCATAGAGTGAATTTTCGTCAAAGTTTTCACTGTAATGGTAAATGATACAAAGCTGAAATTTTGTCAGAAGCTTTGCATGGTCATGCCATATTGTGGGATGCGTTTTCTGACCTGTCGGAATACTACTTCCTGTTGACGGACTTTGTCAATTTTGACACTTGTAGCATTATAATTTTCGTCAAAATTTTCTCAGTAATGGTAAATGATACAAAGCTGAAATTTTGTCAGAAGCTTTGCATGGTCATGCCATATTGTGGGATGCGTTTTCTGACTTGTCTGAATACTACTTCCTGTTTACTGACTTCATCAGTTTTGACCTTTGTAGCATTATTGTGAATTTTCGTCAAAAGTTTTCTCTGTAATGGTAAATGATACAAAGGTGAAATTTTGTCAGGAGCTTTGCATGGTCATGCCATATTGTGGGATGCGTTTTCTGACCTGTTGGGATACTACTTCCTGTTTATTGACTTGGTCAATTTTGACACTTGTAGCATTATAGAGTGAATTTTTGTCAAAGTTTTCTCTGTAATGGTAAATAATGGTAAATAATAATAAGCTGAAATTTTGTCAGAAGCTTTGTATGATCGATGCGTTTTCTGACTTGTCTGAATACTACTTCCTGTTTACGGACTTTAACCCTTTTTTGCAATTGTGGTATAATGGAGTAATTTTTCCTCAAAGATTTCTCTGCATTGTTTTATGATTCAGATCTGAGATTTTTGTTACAAGCTATGTATAGTCATGCCATATTAGTGGATGTGTTTTCAGACCTATCTTGATACTGCTTTCTGTGAATCGACTTAGTCAATTTTTGACACTTGCAGCATTATAGAGTAATTTTTAGTAAAAGTTTTCTCTGCAGTGGTATATGATACAGCTTTGAAATTTTGTCACAACCTTTATGCCATATTGTGGGATGCATTTTCAGACCAATAGAGACACTACTTCCTGTTTACTGACTTAGTCAATTTTGATGTTCACTTCTGAATTGGGTTCACACACACACTTGAATTTGTACTTTCCCTCTATGATTCAGGGTACAAAGAGCGGGGGTATAACTCAGGACGCCATTTGGCGACAGCTCTTGTTTGTCATGCATTGCATAGAAGCATTTTGTCAGGTGCCTCTAGTTTACTATAAATCCAAAATTTGCATGAAGGATTTTTTAGAATTTATCAGTGGGAATCATTTTAAATAGGAGTTGAAGCTTGGAAATGATGAGTTGTATTGTGTAAGTGATTTTCAGGTTTGTTTCTCAACTTCTTCCTTTTTGCTAATACTTTGATTTATAACTGGAAACCAAACTTTCAGCAAATATTTCTTGACTTGTATTAGTGGGAATATTAAATAATTAGTCTAAAGCTAAGAAATAACAAAATACCGAAGTTACATTTAATTTAGTCTCTGCATATGCAGAAATTTTTGGCAAGAATCGGCAAACGGGAAGCAGTGAAATTGCAAACCCAAAAAGCTTCAAAATAAATATCCTTTGTAGGGATTCCTTTTTGTTGATACTTTGATTAACTATATACTAGATTTTTATCAAAGATTTCTTTGTTAGTATATGCGTGATGGATTTGAAATGTGGTCTGGAGCTTTGAAATAATGAGTTGTATTACAATGTATGTAAGCCATTTTGTTGATTCTTGCCAAAAATTTGGGTTTATTGTAAAAGAATTGGCAAACAGGGAGTAGTCAAGTGACAATCCTCAAAATCCCTTATACAACTCATTATTTTCAAACTTTAGACCGAGAACTGAACTTGAAGAGATCACTGTGTCCAGCAGATTACCATATCAACTCATTAGTGTGTCAAACAGAATTTGAATCCACACTTACCTCAATTTTTAGCTCTCCTGACCCAAAGGGTCAGTGTGAGCTTTTGCCATCACTGGCGTCCGTCGTCCGTCCGTCCGTCCGTCGTCTGTCCATTAAACTTTTCACATTTTCATCTTCTCCTTTGAAACCACTGAAGCAAATTCAAACAAACTTTACAGGAATGATGTATGGAAGGTCCTTCACAAAGATTGCTAATTTCGTTCCGATCCGATAAAAAATATGGCCGCCAGCGTGGTACTTAGGTTAAACATAGGACCCTATGGGAAAAATCACATTTTCATCTTCTCCTCTGAAACCAATGAAGCAAATTCAACCAAACTTTACAAGAATGATGTATGGAAGGTCCTTTACTAAGATAGCTCACTTCATTCCGACCCGATAAAAAAACATGGCCACCACCGCGGAACTTAGGTTTAACATAGAACCCTATCTGAAAAATCACATTTTCATTTTCCCCTCTGAAACCACTGTAGCAAATTCAACCAAACTTTACAGGAATAATGTATGGAAGGTCCTTTACAAAGAAAGCTCATTTCATTCAGATTCGATAAAAAAAAAACATGGCTGCCATCACGAAACTTGGGTTTAACATAGGACCCTATGGAAAAAATCACACTTTCATCTTCTCCTCTGAAATCACTGAAGCAAGTTCAACAAAACTTTATAGAAATGATGTACTCAAGGTCTTTACAGAGATTGCTCATTTCGTTGGGATCCGATAAAAAAAAACATGGCTGCCAGCACGGAACATAGTTTAACATTGGACCATATGGGAAAATCATATTTTCATCTCCTCTGGAGCCACTGTATAGCAAATTCAACAAAACTTTACAGGAATGATGTATGAAAGGTGTTTAACAAAGATTGCTTATTTCGTTCTGATCTGACAAAAACATAGCCCCCGGTGCGGAACTTAGGTTTAACATGGCATTTTCATCTTCTTTTCTGAAACCAATGAAGCAAGATCAACCAAACTTTACAGGAATGATGTACTAAAAAGGGTCCTTAACAAGAGTTGCTCATTTTGTTCGGATCTAATAAAAAACACGGCAGCAAGTGTGGAACTTTTGGTTAATATTGGACCTATGGAAAAAATCACATTTTCGTCTTCTCTTCTGAAACCACAGCAGTAAATTGAACCAAACTTTACAAGGATGATGTATGGACGGTCTTTTACAACGATTGTTCGTTTAGTTACGATCTGACGAAAAATAAGGCCACCAACAGGGAACAAAGTTTATATATATATATAATTGGACCTTTGGGAAATTCTCATTTTCATCTTCTCCTCTGAAACCACTGAAGCAAATTCAACCAAATCTTACAGGAATGATGTACAGAAGGTGCTTTAAAAATGGCTCATTTCATTTCAATTAAAAAAAAACATGGCCATCAGCTGGGAACATACCGGTAGTTTAACAGCACGGAACATGGTTTAACATTGGATCCTATGGGAAAATCACATTTTCATCTTCTGCTCTGAAACGGCTGAAGCAAATTCAACCAAACTTTACAGTAATGATGTATGGCAGGTCCTTTACAAAGATTGCCCATTTCTTTCCGATACGAAAAAAAAACATGGCCGCCAGCGGGGAACTTAGGTTTAACATTGGACACAATTGGAAAAATCCTATTTTCATCTTCTGCTCTGAAACGGCTAAAGCAAATTCAACCAAACTTTACAGGAATGATGTAGAAAGGTCCTTGACACAGATTGCTCATTTCCTTCCGATCCGACAAAAAAACATGGCCGCCAGCACGGAACATGGTTTAACATTGGACCCTATGGGAAAAATCACATTTTCATCTTCTGCTCTGAAACAGCTGAGGCATTAATTCAACCAAACTTTACAGGAATGATGTACTAAAAGTCCTTAACAAAGGTTGCTCATTTCTTTCCGATACGGTAAAAAACATGGCCGCCAGCGGGAAACTTCGGCTTAACATTGGACCCTATGGGAAAAATCACATTTTCATCTTCTGCTCTGAAACGACTGAACCAAATTCAAACAAACTTAACAGGAATGATGTACGAAAGGTCTGAAACAAAGGTTGCTCATTTTGTTCCGACCCGACAAAAAACATGGCCGCCAGGGTGGAACTTAGTTTTAACATAAGACCCTATTGGAAAAATCACATTTTCATCTTCTGCTCTGAAACGGCTGAAGCAAATTCAACCAAACTTTACAGGAATGATGTACTAAAGGTCCTTGACAGAGATAACTCATTTCCTTCCGATCCGACAAAAAACATGGCCGCCGGCACAGAACATGGGAAAATCACGTTTTTATCATCTGCTCTGAAACAGCTGAAGCAAATTCAACCAAACTTTACAGGAATAATGTACTAAAGGTCCTTATCAAAGATTGCTCATTTCGTTCCGATCCGACAAAAATCATGGCCGCCAGCACGGAACATGGTTTAACATTGGACCCTATAGAGAAATCACATATTCATCTTCTGCTCTGAAACGGCTAAAGCAAATTCAACCAATCTTTACAGGAATGATGTACTAAAGGTCCTTGACAGAGATTGCTCATTTCCTTCCAATCATACAAAAAACATGGCCGCCAGCACAGATCATAGTTTAACATTGAACCCTATGGGAAAATCACATTTTCATCTTCTCCCCAGAAACTGTTGAAACAAATTCAACTAAACTTTACAGGAATGATATACTAAAGGACTTTAACAAATATTGCTCATTTTGTTCTGATCTGATAAAAAACATGGCTGCCAGCACTGAATATAGTTTAACATTGGAACCTTATTATGAGAAAATCATCCTTTTCATCATCTTCTCAAGCAAATTTAACTAAGCTGTATTTGAATGATGTATAGAACTCCTTTGCAAAGATTACTCATTTCAAAGGGATCAGACAAAAATATGGGTTTTAATTAGACTCCAGTGAAAAAAACATTGTTTTTGGTCATGCATGGTATAGAAGCATTTTGTCAGGTGAGCGATACAGGCTCAGTCTCTGAGCCTCTAGTTTTGTCATGCATGGCATAGAAGCATTTTGTCAGGTGAGCGACATAGGCTCAGGTTCTGAGCCTCTAGTTACTTTTGCCCAGAGTTTTGGGATTGAAATTGCAGGGTCCTTGTGACAATTTCGACACACAAGCTAGTTGACAGATACAACATATTAACAAACACAGGGTGCACATCAAGTGGGTTGTAACAAAAATTTTGCATTTTAAGATAGTGCGATGAGAGCACTATAAACAGAATAGCATTTGGAAGTTGCATAAAAATAATAAAATGCCAAAATTTGAAAGTGTGATAGTGTATCCATATAAGATATTCTCATCTCTGTAGGTATGGATTTTCTTTTTACATCTTACTGCAGGAGAGATAAAGAAATAGAATAAATTCATACGAGACAAAGTTACTGCAATACATGGAAAACAAAGGAATGGAACAACTCTTGCTTGAATTCACAATGAGCTTTGCTCATACGTCACAGTAAGTTCAAGATGACTCTAGCACTGGTTTGAGCAGAATTTCTGGGTAATTTTCTTGAAGTCACAATGAGCTTTGCTCATACCTCATAGCAAGTTCAAGATGACCCTAGCACTGGTTTGAGCAGACTTTCTTGGTATTTTCTTGAAGTCACAATGAGCTTTGCTCATACCTCACAGTAAGTTCAAGATGACCGTCACAATGGGCTTTGCTCATACCTCATAGTAAGTTCAAGATGACCCTAGCACTAGTTTGAGCAGAATTTCTTGGTAATTTTCTTGAAGTCACAATGAGCTTTGCTCATACCTCATAGTAAGTTCAAGATGACCCTAGCACTGGTTTGAGCAGACTTCTTGGTAATTTTCTTGAAGTCACAATGAGCTTTGCTCATACCTCATAGTAAGTTCAAGATGACCCTTGCACTGGTTTGAGCAGACTTTCTTGGTAATTTTCTTGAAGTCGCAATTAGCTTTGCTCATACCTCATAGTAAGTTCAAGATGACCCTAGCACTGGTTTGAGCAGAAATTCTTGGTAATTTTCTTGAAGTCACAATGAGCTTTGCTCATACCTCATAGTAAGTTCAAGATGACCCTAGCACTGGTTTGAGCAGA
>MJUU01009174.1:89166-99225 GCA_002080025.1 Modiolus philippinarum
TTTCTTGAAGTCACAATTAGCTTTGCTCATACCTCATAGTAAGTTCAAGATGACCCTAGCACTGGTTTGAGCAGACTTTCTTGGTAATTTTCTTGAAGTCACAATTAGCTTTGCTCATACCTCATAGTAAGTTCAAGATGACCCTAGCACTGGTTAGAGCAGACTTTCTTGGTAATTTTCTTGAAGTCACAATGAGCTTTGCTCATACCTCATAGTAAGTTTAAGATGACCCTAGCACTGGTTTGAGCAGACTTCTTGGTAATTTTCTTAAAGTCACAATGAGCTTTGCTCATACCTCATAGTAAGTTCAAGATGACCCTAGCACTGGTTTGAGCAGACTTTCTTGGTAATTTTCTTCAAGTCACAATTAGCTTTGCTCATACCTATTGTAAGTTCAAGATGACCCTAGCACTGGTTTGAGCAGACTTCTTGGTAATTTTCTTGAAGTCACAATGAGCTTTGCTCATACCTCATAGTAAGTTCAAGATGACCCTAGCACTAGTTTGAGCAGACTTTCTTGGTAATTTTCTTGAAGTCACAATGAGCTTTGCTCATACCTCATAGTAAGTTCAAGATGACCCTAGCACTGGTTTGAGCAGACTTCAAGGTAATTTTCTTGAAGTCACAATGAGCTTTGCTCATACCTCATAGTAAGTTCAAAATGACCCTAGCACTGGTTTGAGCAGAATTTCTTGGTAATTTTCTTGAAGTCACAATGAGCTTTGCTCATACCTCATAGTAAGTTCAAGATGACCCTAGCACTAGTTTGAGCAGACTTTCTTGAAGTCACAATTAGCTTTGCTCATACCTCATAGTAAGTTCAAGATGACCCTTGCACTGGTTTGGGCAGAATTTCTGGGTAATTTTCTTGAAGTCACAATTATCTTTGCTCATACCTCATAGTAAGTTCAAGATGACCGTAGCACTGGTTTGAGCAGAATTTCTGGGTAATATTCTTGATGTCACAAATAGCTTTGCTCATACCTAATAGTAAGTTCAAGATGACCCTAGCACTGGTTTGAGCAGAATTTCTGGGTAATTTTTTGAAGTCACAATTAGCTGTGCTCATACCTCATAGTAAGTTCAAGATGACCCTAGCACTGGTTTGAGCAGAATTTCTGGGTAATTTTCTTGAAGTCACAATTAGTTTGCTCATACCTCATTGTAAGTTCAAGATGACCCTAGCACTGGTTTGAGCAGAATTTCTGGGTTATTTTCTTGATGTCACAAATGGCTTTGCTCATACCTCATAGTAAGTTCAAGATGACCCTAGCACTGGTTTGAGCAGAACTTCTGGGTAATTTTCTTGATGTCACAAATAGCTTTGCTCATACCTCATAGTAAGTTCAAGATGACCCTAGCACTGGTTTGAGCAGAATTTCTTGGTAATTTTCTTGAAGTCACAATTAGCTTTGCTCATACCTTATAGAAAGTTCAAGATGACCCTAGCACTGGTTTGAGCAGAATTTCTCGGTAATTGTAGATCAATGTCACATCGCTGTGAATGTGATATCGTCAACATGTTACTGTGTGGTTATTATATTTTGCTGGGTATTATTTTTTTGTGCTATTCCTATTTAACACAATAAGCACGAAAATTTTCCCACATATATAAAGCCCTAAACAGTATTTAAAGAGGAAAAAATATCTTATATGGTTTACCTTTGAATATTTAACTTTTACACTTCATTGCTTGTTGTTTTCATTGGCAAAAAATAAGACCTCATGTAGCAATTTGAGTCCTTAAAAAATATAGGAATTTGGTTCAAGACAAGTACCTTTAGCCCTGATAATAGTTATACCCCCCGCAAACAAAGTTTGGGGGTATATAGGAATCACCATGTCTGTCTGTCCACACTTCTCGTAAGCGCAACTCCTCTTAAACCACTTAAAAGATTTTGTGGAAACTTTACACAAAGGAAGGACACTATATGGAGATGTACATGAAGGAATATGATTATTGTCCGAAACCAGGAAGGGGAGACAATTCGACTTTGACTTTTCCTTGATTCCCTATGTATGGCTTTTCTCGTAAGCCCAACTCCTCTTAAACCACTTGAAGGATTTTGTGGAAACTTTACACATAGGAAGGACACTATATGGAGATGTACATGAAAGAATATGATTATTGTCCGAAACCAGGAAGGGGAGACAATTCGACTTTGACTTTTCCTTGATTCCCTATGTATGCATTTTCTCGTAAGCGCAACTCCTCTTAAACCACTTGAAGGATTTTGATGAAACTTTACACAAAGGAAGGACACTATATGGAAATGTGCATGAAGGAATATAATTATTGTCCGAAACCAGAAAGGGGATATAATTTGACTTTACCTCGTAAGAGCAACTCCTTTTAAACCACTTAAAGGATTTTGATGTAACTTTACACAAAGGAAGGACACTATATGGAGATGTGCATGAAGGAATATAATTATTGTCCGAAACCAGAAAGGGGATATAATTTGACTTTACCTCGTAAGCGCAACTACTTTACACAAAGGAAGGACACTATATGGAGGTGTGCATAAAGGAATATAATTATTGTCGGAAACCTGGAAGGGAGATAATTGACTTCGACTTTTCGTTGATTCCCTATGTATGGATAACCTGGTAAGCACAACTCCTCTTAAACCCCTTGAAGGATTTTGGTAAAACTTTACACAAAGGAAGGACACTATATGGAGGTGTGCATGAAGGAATATAATTATTGCCAGAAACCAGGAAGGGGAGATAATCCGACTTTGACTTTTCCTTGATTCCCTATGTACGGGTTACCTCGAAGGCGCAACTCCTCTTAAACCACTAAAAGGATTTTGCTGAAACATTACACAAAGGAAGAACACTATATGTAGATGTGCATAAAGGAATATAATTTTGTCGGAAACCAGTAAGGGGAGATAATTTGACTTTGACTTTTCGTTGATTCCCTGTGTATGGGTTACCTGGTAAGCACAACTCTTAAACCACTTGAAGGATTTTGATGAAACTTTGACAAAAGAAGAACACTATATGGAAATGTGCATGAATGAATGTAATTATTGTACGAAACCAGGAAGGGGAGATAATTTGACTGTGACTTTCATTGATTCCTTCTGCAATGACCTTTTTTTTCAAAGAGATAGTTTAAAGCATAGATATTGTGAAATCAAACTGTATGAGAGACACACTTTTTTCATTGTAATCCTCTTGAAAAGATGTTTCCAAAGTGTTATAATGAAATTTCTCTAATGGTTTTTAATTTTTGTGTAAAATGTTAAATGGGCTTAAAAAGGGGGGATTTTATGTTTGTCTGATTTCGACAGAGTATTTTCATTGGAACCCTTGTGAAAAGTTCTTTCTTGAAGATTATATCATTGTGTCCATAGTTGTATTGTGTCCACACTTGTACTGTGTCCACACCTGTATTGTGTCCACACCAACTTAAATTTGCACTTACCANGGGGTCAATGAGGGGGGGGGGGGGGGTATATTTAGCTGCCATTTGGCGACAGCTCGTTTTTGCAAATTCTCCAATCAGATTTAGATAAATTTGTACTTTCATGTGCTATAGACCAGAGGTTACTAGAGACAAATGGCACAAAATAGACAATCAGATATAAAGTTTTCAAGTTTGATGTTGAGACTCCAAGAGTTCAAGTTCAAGGGACAAGGTGCCACAAGGAGCTGATTTGGCCCTTTTCGGTGATTTTTTTAAGTTTCACCTGAATATTTTCTTCTATGTTCGATTGAATGTTCAGATCCCACTAAAGACAAAAAAATACAAAATTTAAAACACATGACGTCACAGTAGGTACAGTTCTGACGTCATGTTTAAGCTACTTTTGAACGTTTTCATACAAATACAAGGAATTTGGCATATTTTCGAACGGTTTTCCTATTATCCGAAATAAAGAGCACATTCAAGAACCAATTAGATAATTTACCAGCTTTTTAGAACAGATGCGTTAGACCTTCCGTATAAATATTTGTGGTTCTTGCATGCGCTCTACGTTTCCTCTAAAGAACTAGATGCTCAGAGACTCAGCCTGTATCGCTCCCCTGGCAAAATGCTTCTATGTCACGCATGACCAAAAATGATGTTTTTACCAATGGGGTCTAATGTTTATCTATGTTCTCCATTAACACCCGCGTTTTTTGTCCGATCCTATTAAAATGAGTAATTTTTGCAAAGGACCTTCTATACATTTAGTCAAACTTTCTTGAATAGTTTCAGAGAAGATGCTGAAAAGGATGGATTTCCAATACCGGGCTCCAATGTTAAACTATGTCCTGCACTGGAGGCCATGTTTTTTGTCGGATTCAAATGAAATGATCAATTTTTGTAGATTACCACCTGTAAATTCATTCCTGTAAAGTTTGATTGAATTTCCTTCAGTGGTTTAAGAGAAGAAGATGAAAATTGGAATTCTCCCATAGGGTCCAATATCAAACTATGGTCTGTGTTGGTAGCCATGTTTTCTATCAGATTGTAACAAAATGAGCTATTTTTGTTAAGAACCTTCCATACATCATTCTTATAAAGTTTGGTTGAATTTGCTTCAGCGGTTTCAGAGAAGATGAAAATGTGATTTTCCCATGGGGTCCAAACTGGCGGCCATGTTTTTGTCAGATCAGAATGATATGAGCATGTTGAGCAATATTTAGCTCACCTGACCCAAAGGGCCGGCAGCATGGAACATAATTTAACATTGGATCCTATGGGAAAATCACATTTTCATCTTCTGCTCTGAAAACGGCTGAAGCAAATTCAACCAAACTTTACAGAAATGATGTATGGAAGGTCCTTTACAAATATTGCTATTTCCTTCCGATCCGATAAAAATACATGGCCACCAGTTTGGAACTTAGGATTAACATTGGACCCTATGGGAAAAATCACATTTTCATCTTCTGCCCTGAAACAGCTGAAGCAAATTCAACCAAACTTTACAGGAATTATGTACTAAAGGTCCTTAACAGAGATTGCTCATTTCTCTCCGATCCGACAAAAATACATGGCCACCAGCACGGAACATGGTTTAACATCTATGGGAAAATCAGATTTTCATCTTCTCCTCTGAAACCACTGAAGCAAATTCAACCAAACTTTACAGGTCTTTTACAAAGATTGGCAATTTTATTTCAATCCGACAAAGAACATGACCGCCAGCGCAGAACTAGGGTTTGACATTTGACCTATGGGAAACGTCACATACTTTTCATTATCTTCTCTGAAACTATTTAAGAAAATTTAACTTAACTGTATTGGAATGATGTATTGAAGGTCCTTTGCAAAGAATACTCATTTCAATAGGATCAGACAAAAACACTTGTGCCAATGGAGAACATAGCTTAACATTAGACCTCATTGGTAAAATACATAGAGATGGAGATGTTGTCTCCTTGACATTTACCCCATTTCCTCATATCTTTCTTGGTCATGCATGGCATAGAAGCATTTCGTCAGATAATCGATACAGGCTCAGTCTCTGAGCCTCTAGTTGTAAATCACCACCTGTAAATTCATTCCTGTAAAGTTTGGTTGAATTTCCTTCGGTGGTTTAAGAGAAGGAGATGAAAATGTGATTTTCCCATAGGGTCCAATGTTAAACTATGGTCTGTGTTGGTAGCCATGTTTTCTATCGGATAATGTAACAAAATGAGTAATTTTTGTTAAGGACCTTCCATACATCATTCCTGTAAAGTTTGGTTGAATTTGCTTCAGTGGTTTCAGAGTAGAAGATGAAAATGTGATTTTCCCATAGGGTCCAATGTTAAACTATAGGTTCTCCAACGAAAAAAATGAATGTTCGCATACAATGAATTTAATTGTACGAAAAGATAGTAATATCTGCTTCAATAATTAGAGGCTCACATGAGCCTGTATCGCTCACCTGGTGACTGGTTTTATTCATTGTCACCAATAGACCACCGGATGAGCTACAAACTAAAAATCACAAACTTTGGAAGGGATCACCCAAAGACAATTGTAACCAAGTTTGGTTCCAATTGGCTCAGTAGGTTCAGAGGAGAAGATATTTTAATGCATTTCCCATAGAGTCCCTATGCTAAACTCTGTTCCCTGCTGACGGCCATCTTGAATAAGGTATGAACATAAAAATCACAAACTTTTAAAGGAAACATCTAAAGACTATTGTAACCAAGTTTGGTTCCAATTGGCTCAGTGGGTTCAGAGGAGAAGACATTTGAATGCATTTCCCATAGGGTCCCTATGCTAAACTGTACTCCATGCTGGCAGCCATCTTGGATGAGGTACGAACGTAAAAATCACAAACTTTAAAGGGGACAATCCAAGGACTATTGTGACCAAGTTTGGTTCAGTTTGCTTTGGTAGTTTCAGAGGAGAAGATCTTTGGATGCATTTCCCATATGGTCCCTATGTTAAACTATGTTCCCTGCTGGCGGCCATCTTGAATGAGGTTTGAACATAAAATCACAAACTTTGAAGGAAAACATTTTAAGACTATTGTAAACAAGTTTGGTTCCAATTGGCTCAGTGGGTTCAGAGGAGAAGACATTTGAATGCATTTCCCATAGGGTCCCTATGTTAAACTGTGCTCCACGCTGGCAACCATCTTGGATGAGGTACAAATGCAAAAATCACAAATTTTAAAGGCGACCACCCAAGGACTATTGTGACAAAATTTGGTCCCCATTGGCTCAGTGGTTTCAGAGGAGAAGATCTTTGAATGCATTTCCCATAGGGTCCTATGTTAAACTATCTTCCCCGCTGGTGGCCATCTTGGATGAGATGCGAACCTGCTGAACATATGTAGAAATTGTATTGTCCGTTTGATTTCTATAGACCCACCATAAAAATTAATAAAAAATCGAAATTTAATTTTTTCACATTTTTCTCTTCATATATCTTTTGAATTCACTCATACGAACTCTGACTATTAGTTTCAGAATTTTTTCTCCCATAATTAAAAAGATGCCCATTAGCTGCCTATGTTAATTTATTTTTCTATTCATGATTTTCACAGAGGGAGTTAATGTACAAGAACCAATGGCCCTTCCTGTGTAAACAAAAATAAACACATGTTGCATTTATGTAAATTTCAAAGAACATGTGACTAGCCATTTAAATATTATGCATGTTTCAATAGGTAAACAATGAATAGAGTATGAAATCTATATTTAGATTTTTCACAGATTACGGACAGTGGAAATTAAAAATCAATAGTAATTCTATAATGAAAGAATTTAAGTTTTAGCATCTATTTATGTAAACTTGTCTTTTATTATAAGGTGAAACCTCCACTGAATGTTGAATTGTCCTTTCACTAATACTTTAAAGTTTTACATTAAAACAACCACAAGGAAAGAGAAATAAATATGTGCACTAAATAAAATAAATTTAGTCAAATACATTTAATATTCATTTATTCAATCACTATTTCTGAAACGTTTTGAAATTTATTTACTTGAAAAATCTTATAAGTATTTATGTATAAGGCACTTCTACCTCTTTAATATTTTGAAAAAAAGGATGCGAATCAAGCCCAATTCATGCTCCAGTTAAGGTGCTGTGAGTCTAGTTTATTTTTTTCAACAATACTTCATGTACCTTTCAAAAATATATGAAAAAAAAACAATTTCACTTATAATTAAACACAACATGCTAAAAGTTCAAATTTACTATTGATTTTAGTTTCCACTGTCAGTAATCTGTGACAAGTCTAAATATAAATTTCATTCTCTATTCATTGTTTACCTATTGAAACATGTATAATATTTAAATGGCTAGTCACTTGTTCTTTGAAATTTACATAAATGCCACATGTTTTTATTTTTGTTTTCACAGGAAGGGCCATTGGTTCTTGTACATTTACTCCCTCTGTGAAAATTAAATTAACATAGGCAGCTAGTGGGCATCTTTTTAATTATAGGAGAAAAACATTCTGAAACTAATAGTCAGAGTTCGTATGAGTGAATTTAAAAGAAATGTGAAAAAAATTAAATTTCGAATTTTTATTAATTTTTTATGGTGGGTCTATAGAAATCAAACGGACAATAGTTCTGGAAAACCTCAACACTTTTGCAATTCACATTTAACCTTTATCTCAAACAGTTTTTGAAATAAAAGTAAAAACGTTCAAAAATTGTGAAAATTTAAAGAAAAAGCGACAATAACTCCTATGTGGGTTGTCAGATTTTCTTCAAAATTGCAGCACATGTAGATCTTACTATGCTGACCATTTTTTTTATACAAACTTCACTTCTATCTTCTATCGAGTTTAATACATAAGACCAGAAGTAACGAAAAACTGAAAATTTTACAGAAAAGGGGCAATAACTCCAAGACGGGTAAATGGATATTCTCCAAAATTGCAGGGCAGGTAGATCTCATCATTCTGATCATTTTTATCCCCAAGTCAGAATTTTGATATCTGTATTGGTTTTCGAGTAATTTGCAAAATACAGCAATTTACCCCTATGTTCTATTTTTAATAACAGCGGCCATGTTGTTTGGTCTACAGACATAAAAATCATAAACTTGAAAGAACATACCCTGGTGATGATTCAGGCCAAGTTTGGTTAGTATTGGCCCAGTAGTTTCATAGGAGAAGATCTTTGAATAAAAGTTAACGGCTGACGGCTGACAGACGGACGGACGGACGACGGACGCAGAGTGATGGCAAAAGCTCACATTGCCTTTGGCCAGGTGAGCTAAAAATTACAATTTTTCCACTTCCGGTATTTTTTTCTTCGCATTTACCAGTTCTGTTGAGAGCTAAGGAAATAACTGGTTCTAAATTTTTCGGAGTTGCGGCGCTTTGGCCACTTATTGAGAATAATAACGAAGAAAATTCAAGAGAACTGCAAAAACAAGGAAACGTTAAAATTACCATGCACTAAATAGGTGCATTCATTAATCTGTTTGAAACTTTGCAGTTAAAAAGTATGAGTTTTAATTTAAATACAACACTTAAAGTGCGTCTTCATGCACCATGTCATCATCACATATTTTGTAATGAAAACTGTTAAATCATAAAACTTTGCTTACAAAATTCTTTGTTGAAGTACCTATAAGCTATGTTCCTTGCTGGCGGCCATGTTTTCTATCTGACAGGAACAAAATGAGCAATCTTTATTAAGGACCTTTAGTACATCATTCCTGTAAAGTTTGGTTGAATTTGCTTCAGCCGTTTCAGAGGAGAAGATGAAAGTGTGACTTTTCAAATAGGGTCCAATGTTAAATCTAAGTTCCGTGCTGGTGGCCATGTTTTTTGTCGGATCCGAACGAAATGAGCAATCTTTGTTAAGGCCCTTAATTACATCATTCCTGTAAAGTTTGGTTGAATTTGCTTCAGTGGTTTCAGAGGAGAAGATGAAATGTGATTTTTCCCATAGGGTCCAATGTTAAACCTAAGTTCCCCGCTGCCAGCCATGTTTTTTGTCGGATCGGAACGAAATGAGCAAACTTAGTTAGGACCTTTAGTACATAATTCATGTTAAGCTTGGTTGAATTTGCTTCAATGATTTCATAGAAGAAGATGAAAATGTGATTTTCTCATAGGTTCCAATGTTAAACTATGTTCCATGCTGGCGGCCATGTTTTTTATCGGATTGTAATCTTTGTTGAGGACCTTTTGTACATCATTCTTGTAAAATTTGATTGAATTTGTTTCAGTGGTTTCAGAGGAGAAGATGAAAATGTGATTTTTAGCTCACCTGACCCAAAGGGTCAGTGTGAGCTATTGCCATCACTTGGCGTCCGTTGTCCGTCCGTTAACATTTCACATTTTCATCTTCTCCTCTGAAACCACTAATGCAAATTCAACCAAACTTTATAGGAATGATGTACTAAAGGTCCTTAACGAAGATTTCTCATTTCGTTCACATCCGATAAAAAAGATGGCCACCAGCGCGGAACTTAGGTTTAACATTGGACCCCATGGGGAAAATCACATTTTCATCTTCTCAGCTGAAATCACTGAAGCAAATTCAACCAAACTTTACAGGAATGATGTACTTAAGGTCCTTAACAAAGAGTGTTCATTTTGTTCAGATCCAATAAATCAAAGTCCCAAAGGGACTGGTGGATTAGTGTCT
>MJUU01009174.1:100572-110640 GCA_002080025.1 Modiolus philippinarum
GGGGTTCAGAGTTTTTTATGAGATCAGAAAGATGTGTACGAGGTTTCCTGAAAAGAATTCTTTTAGCATGGGTATGATCACTAATGTTTGATTGCGTGAGGTTGGTCACCCGGGTCGTAACATAGGATAGAATTCTATCCTTTGGATAGACACTAATCCAAAAACATGGCAACCAGCACAGAACATAGTTTAACATTGAACCCTATAGGAAAAATCATATTTTCATCTTCTCTGAAACCGCTGAAGCAAATTCAAGCAAATTTTACAGGAATAATATACTAAAGGTCCTTAACAAAGATTGCTCATTTTGTTCAGTTCCAATAAAAAACATGGCCGCAAGCATGGAACTTAGTTTTAACATTGGACCCTACGGGAAAAATCACATTTTTATCTTCTCCTCTGAAACATCTGAAGCAAATTCAACCAAACTTTACAGGAATGATGTACTAAAGGTCCTGAACAAAGATTGCTCATTTTGATTAGATTCGATAAAAACATGGCCGCCAGCATAGAACATAGTTTAACATTGAACCCTATGGGAAAATCACATTTTCATCTTCTCCTCTGAAACCGCTGAAGCAAATTCAACCAAACTTTACCGGAATGATGTATTAAAGGTCTCTAACAAATAGTGCTCATTTTGTTCCTATTTGATTAAAAACATGGCCGCCAGCATGGAACATAGTTAAACATTGGAGCCTATGAGAAAATCATCCTTTTCATTACTTTCCCTGAAGGTATTCAAGCAAATTTAACTAAACTGTATTGGAATGATGTATAGAAGGTCCTTTGCAAAGATTACTCATTTCAAAAGGACAAAAAGCACGGGTGCTAATAGAGAACATAGTTAAATATTAGACATCATTTGTAAAAAACAATAGTTTTGGTCATGCATGGCATGCATTTTGTCAGGTGAGCGATACAGGCTCAGTGTCTGAGCCTCTAGTTTCCCATAGGGTCCAATGTTAAACTATGTTCCATGCTGGCGACCATGTTTTTTTCAGATCGGAACAAATGTGCAATCTTTGTTTCAGACCTTTAGTACATCATTCCTGTAAAGGTTGGTTGAATTTGATTCAGCCATTTCAGAGGAGAAGATGAAAATGTGATTTTTCCCACAGGGTCCAATGTTAAACCAAAGTTCCATATACCAAAGTGTCAGATAGAACGAAATGAGCAATCTTTGTAGAGGACCTTCCATACATAATTCCTGTAAAGTTTCTTTGAATTTGCTTCAGTAGTTTCAGAGAATATGAAAATGTGAAAAGTTTAACGGATGGATGGACACCAAGTGATGGCAATAGCTCACACTGACCCTTTGAGTCAGGTGAGCTTAAAAGAAGTCAAAATTTATCACATTCGTCAATTTTCTACACTGAAAAAATCTGTAATTGTACACCAATACTTGAATAGCCTTTACCCATATCAATAGAAATTTTTTTTTAAAAATATGGTGAATTTCAGCAATCTTTTTTTAGGCTAAATTGTTTTCATGATAACAGCATACATCCTTCACAGAAAAAAAACTTCAACCTAAGGGTAAACCTCATAATATCCCCCTTTTTCCATGATCAGTGAAGCATGAAGTTGGTATCATGGATAAATTTTTATTATGATTTTTGTTTGATTATACCCTAATGTGTATTTATACAAAGTTTCATGATAAAAGCTTACATCCTTCACAGAAAAAAAAAACTTCAACCTAAGGGTAAACCTCATAATACCCCCCTTTTTCCATGATCAGTGAAGCATGAAGTTGGTATCATGGATAAATTTTTCATTATGATTTTTTTTAAAATATACCCTAATGTGTATTTATACAAAGTTTCATAATAATAGCATACATCTTTCACAGAAAAAAACTTAAACCTGAGGGTAAACCTAACTTGGGATGGACGGGCGGACGAACGGACAAACGGGCGGACGGAAAGACCCCAACACTATATGCCCCCCTACTATCGTAGCTGGGCATAAAAACTTTGATAAACTTTGACAAACATTAATGGAATAGAACTCCTATCTTTCTTAAACCTTTGATGGACTATGATGGGTATTGACCAATCAAAACATGTTCTTGTAATACAAAAGTTTTTGATGCAAAACTTTGATCTTGAAAACAGGGTATTAGCATTTAACACTCTCATGCCTGAATTAATCTTTTTAGAAATCCTTGTTTTTAAGACTTTGCAAACTTATGCAAATTATATGCAAATGAGCTGTCCTTTCCCTATGTAACTTTGACAGCATCCTTATACAATAATGTGTAAATAGATGGGTTGAGTGCAGGGGTGGGAGGTGGGCCGAAAAGCAGGTACTTGAAAAATGGAAAATTTGGCTATTTTTGTCTTTTAAGTTGCCGTGGAAACCTGCTGAAATGAGTTAGGCAAGCTATATTGTGCACACATATGAAGTGCTTAGCCCTCTTTGCTATCATGCATAACCTTTGTTTGTAATAGGAGGAGCAGATTTTGATAGTCCCCAAGGGACAAAAAAGCAGATTTTAGCAATTTTTGTATTCAAGGTGTCAAAAATTCAAAAAAAAATTTCAAAACTTTTTCTTGTAGTCTGGCACAATTTTAGACCTTTACCTTAAACAAAAAAAAACAAGACCTTTAGATTTTTGCTGCAGATATTGAAGTGTGGGGCATTTATGGGAACCCACTCCTCTCCAAAATCTTTCTTTTGTCACTGTTGGGTTTACATGGGTACTGAAGAGGGTCCTGCAACTGCAATGGTTTTGATTCTCTGCGTTTTCAGTGTTATTTGTTTAGCCACAGCATCCATCTGTTTTTCATGCCTAGTAACTTAAATTACCAATGTATGGAATGCCATGGGGGACATACAAGTAGCCAAAGAGTCCATGATTCCTTGAGGCATCATATACACCTGGAAAGAGCTATGGACCATTGTGACTGAGTTGGTTAAATTGCAAAATATAATATTGCACTTATATTCCAGATGGCAGCCATCTTGGATGATATGTGAACCTGACAGGGACCATCTGAGGAAATTTGTGTTTAAGTTTGGTTATGAATGGCCAAGTAGTCATAGCCTGGTCTTTGCATAGTTTTCCAATATGCCAGGGCCTAATGTTACACTATGTTTCACCCCGATGACCATCTAAGATGGTGTGCAGACCTGACAAACACAATTTTTTAAGAGGACTATTGTTGGCAAGTACCCTTTGAAATGGCCGTGTAGATTGAGAAAAAAATGTGTTTCCATAGAGTCCAATGTTAAACTACTACTATATATGCAACTGGTGAACATCCTGTATGAAGGATGCTGCAGCTACCAAATAGATAAATATGTCAACAGCCTTTGCAATCCATTAAGAATAGATAGCCTTAAGCTTGTGGATTAGATCATGGAGCACAAGTAATCATGGATTAAATCATGGAGCACTGTTTTCTGGTAGATAAGGCCAAGGGGGCAACAAGACTGATTTCTGGTGGATAAGGTCAAGGAGCAATGATTTCTCAAGGACCATGGAGCACTAATTTCTGGTAGATAAGGCCAAGGAGCAATGAATACTCAAGGACCTTGGAGCACTGATTTCTGATAAATAAGGCCAAGGAGCAATGATTTCTAAAGGACCATGGAGCACTGATTTCTGGTAGACAAGCCCAAGGAGCAATGATTTCTCAACGAACATGGAGCACTGCTTTCTATTAGATAAGGCCAAGGAGCAAATAGACTGATTTCTGGTGGATAAGGTCAAGGAGCAATGATTTCTCAAGGACCATGGAGCACTGATTTCTGGTAGATAAGGCCAAGGAGCAATGATTTCTCAACGAACATGGAGCACTCTTTTCTGGTAGATAAGGCCAGGGGGCAATAAGACTGATTTCTGGTGGATAAGGGAGCAATTATTTCTCAAGGAACATTGAGCACTGATTTCTGGTAGATAAGGCCAAAGAGCAATGAATACTCAAGGACCTTGGAGCACTGGTTTCTGGTAAATAAGGCCAAGGAGCAATGATTTCTCAAGGACCATGGAGCACTCATTTCTGGTAGACAAGCCCAAGGAGCAATGATTTCTCGACGAACATGGATCACTGCTTTCTGGTAGATAAGGCCAAGGAGCACTGCTTTCTGGTAGATAAGGCCAAGGAGCACTGCTTTCTGGTAGATAAGGCCAAGGAGCACTGATTTCTCATTGAACCATTGAGCACTGCTTTCTGCTCCTTGTGAAGTGTATAACGTTAAAAGTAATGTCACAATATTTATAACATCTTTACTAGCCAGAGGTTAAGTTGCTCTTCTCGTCTTCATCCTTGGCAGATTTAGCTGGATTTCTGAAGCCAAAAATCCATGTTTTTGATTGGTTGCATTTTTAATTAGCTACATCCAATCAGAATGATTTAAAACTCATTTCTGATTATATCATTGCCATGACACTTTTATTATGGTGTGCATTCAATTTCCAAATTTTGTAGACTTCTCACCATTTGTGTTATTTCTTTACTTGCTAAGCTTCATTCTCTTTAGTTGAATGTATTTTGCATTTTCACATTATCAGATGTCATAAATGATCAATAATTTTTACAATAACTCATACTGAAACTCATACTTAAAAGGGATGATTTTAAACTTGTGTCTCCAAAAATGTGGCTTGATCTGCCAAAGGTGAAGAGGACCGGAGTGGATTTTTACCCTTGGCTACTGAAGATGTATTTATCACAAATCTGCTCAAATGTAAGATATTAGGTCTGGTAAAGACAAGATATATGTATCATATAAAATATGCAATTTTTAAAATTGTAGGCCATGAAAAAAAATATTTTGATTTTGCTTTATTGAAAAGTATGGCATTTTAAAAAATCATAAGGTATGCACCAAACAACCTGATATGACTCATGCATATAGATCATATTTCATAAGCACTGACATCCATCACTTAAGTGTTTTACTCTGTGCGTTATTACACAATGTCCTGAAACAGGATCTGCAGTAGATTTTACATTTATGAACAAAGTCCAGTCATCTGCTAGGTTCCTGTAGCTTGTAATCTTCTGTGGTCTACTTTCTCCAACTGCACAAGACTGACAAAGGTTAAGGATTCACAACAAGACACAAATGTATATTACTTCTTTCATCCTGTTGGGATAAGAACTCTTTTAAGCTCATTATTGTACTCGATATTCATTGTATTATGAGTATCATTAAATCTTATCCCAATCCAGCTCATATCAAACAAATTGACAATTCAGAAACTGATGGAAATCGTGATCAATGGCATTATATTATTTATAACCCTACCGCTGGCTCTTCCTTGTGCCGGTACCTAATCTAGCTGTCCCGAAGTCATATTGTTGTCTAAGTTTGTCCTTTGTATTATTTGTGTTTTTCCTGTGTATTTCCCTAGCAGATTGTAACATGTAATTGTAATTTTCATGTGTTTTTCCCTAGCAGATTGTAACATGTAATTGTAATTTTCATGTGTTTTTCCCTAGCAGATTGTACATGTAATTGTAATTTTCAGCCATTGTAGATGTTTCCTATTATCCCCTTTTTTCATTTACCAGAAAAATAAAACCTCATGTTACATTTTTTTTGTCATGGCGGTTTTGGAAGATTTGCATTATAAGAGTAGTTTGGCAATATATCAGTGGAAAAATACAAAGTTATAGATAAAGAGAAATTTTAAAATCATATTATGTAGGGCAATACAACAGAACTTCGTTAACTATGATTTAGATCAGGTGAACACCATGCAGATATCAAACTTAACCAATCCGTATATTTGGGTAAATTAAGCATGGATACAGTAACTTTCGGTGTTTGACAATGGTACATTTTGTGTTTATACAGAGGATACGGTTTCAGCTGTTCTGCAAAATTTTTCATGTCTTCCGCTATTGCGTCTTGTCCTGACATGGCTAATACACTGAGTTCTATTAAATATGATGGTACTATAGACTCCAAATATTCATTGGAAGTGTTGCCTGGCTGTATCATCTGTAATGGAAAAACATACGATAGTTCCTATCGTTGTTTATGTTTGTCTTTTGTATTTTCATTGTGTTTTTTTTTCTTGTGCAGTTCCTATTTACTTTCTGGCATGTGGCTATGTTTTTCGGCCATTGTAGGTGTTTCCTGTTATCTTTTTTATTCCATATTTCCTGCAACTGTATTGGAGAATATTTTCATATCTGCTGATATTCATATTTTTTGTTAAGTAACATATTGTAGGTATCAAGAGTGAAACCAAACGATAACATGCCCCTATGCAAGGTACATTTGTATTTGTGTATGTAAGACACATATGATCCTCCGCTGAACAGGTTTTTATTCAGACGGACAGTCGAATGAACAGAAGGACAACGGTAAAACAACATGCCTCACACTTTCGTTGCTCGAGCATAAAAATACATATCTCATAGGTATTATATTTCAGGCTTTAGCGGCATCCACAAAAATAGCAAAGATTGGTAGACCATGAAAAATAATGAAGTATTTAAAACCTTTAACCAATTGTTAATTAATTTGGTTGAAGTAATAGCCTAACTTATTGAAATAGAAATCCTACATACAACGTACCAAGCCTAATAAGGATGTGCCTGCTTACAGGACTCACACCTTTCAACACTGGTTAATTGTAATTGGTAGAAGTACATGTAATGGTAATCTTACTGTAAAAAGAATTCTATCAAACAAAGCCATGAAAGGTTAAAAATGTCATAACCATAATTTGACAGATCATTACAATGATTCTATTTTGTGAATGAAAATAAACATTTTTGAACAGATCCAGAGTTCATTACCAAACTAACAAACACAGACTATGACTAAACTGGATTTTTCAATAGGGTCTGTAAGTCTCGTCCAATTTTGAAACTTCCAGGCACATAAGTTGTACCCCGAAGTTGCATTTTCAACAACAATATATGACGTTTCAAACAAAAACTTACAACGTCATAATCCTGCAACGTCATATTTTGGTGGGAAATGTTTTCAAATTACAATTTTATCGTGAATTCTCGTTGTCACATGACGAGACTTACAGACCCTATTGGCAGTATGACAGATGCATCATATGCAGCAGATCATGATGACACTTGACAAACACCAGATGATATTCTGAGTTTTCAGTGGAAGTTCAAACTGTCAGTGCTCAAGGTGTCTGCAGGGTATTATTTTCCTCTTATAGAATTTTGTGAAATTTTCTGTGTAGAAACATAATTGTATTATTGTTCAAAAAATAAAATAAAATTTAGGGGTCACCATGCATTTAAGTGCATAAAATGAAACCAAAAATGTAAGGATTTTACATAGAAATGAAAGGGAAAAGGATAGCCCTAAAAATCTATTATAGATTTTGTTCATACTTTGCATGTGTTTTGAAATCATTTAGTTTACACATAAAAAATAAAAATTTGGAGTCACCGTTGAATTGCGAAATATTTATTCCTGTAGTGATATCTATATGAAATACTTTTATCAAATTATCTCCCTTGCATAATTTCTGTGTTCTGTAAATCCAGCAACAGATTTAGAGCACATGTGTTTTAGTTCACGTTTTTAAAATGAAAATGTTGTAAAAGTGATAAGGAATAAAAATTTTAAATACTTCGGAACTTTCTTTATATTTTCAATACCTGTTTTGTTAAATTTCTTAATGAAAGGTACCTAAATGAACAACTACTTGACAAAAATGGTGGAAAAACACCTTAAATTTTCTGTGTTGTCTTGTATTACACTGTAAAATTTTAGTTTGGTCTTTGCTAGTGATGTCTGTGGCCCAGATTTACAAGAACTTTTCAAACTTTTACCTTGTTACTGTTTAAGGGTTAGTGACGTAAAATGTATCATGGATGCCTTTTTTTTTATTTCACAGTGCTTTTGTTTTGTGGAATTCTTATTGATTTTTGCTTGTCATGTTGTCTCCATTCGTGTTGCATCTGATCTGCAGTATTGTAGAATTTTACGTTTTTGCCTTTTTACTTTATTCATTTGCCTATGTATTGAGAACTTTCTCACTGTAAATAAATGAAATATTTGTACTTAAGGTAGTACAGGAGTTTAAAAATGCGCATCATTCTTGCGCATGTGACTAAAAATGGAATTCACTATGGGAATGTTGCCAAAACTATTTTCAATGTGCTATAATAATTAAATATGATGAAATATGCCACTTTTATTGTTAAACCAAGCATAATATTGAACTTTTACAGCAAACTCCTGTTCCCTTCAGGGGAGATAATTTGCACAGAAATAATAGGAAGAAGTCAGTTTTTCGCGATTTATGCAAAAATAAGTTTGGTCATCCCCAATTTTTTTTCATGGAAATCGAAGGACAGTATATAAGCTTATAATTTACCAAATTTTAAAAAATTCTATCTGATGTTACTAAAATGAATTAAAATTTTGTTAAAATTCGCTATTTTTTCTTATTATTTCAACCAAAACAGCTGATTTTTACATGACATAATATTTCATTCTTATATTGCCAGTGACCCAAACTTTTTATTTTATTTTTTATATGCTCTAATAACAAAGCATATGTCATGAAAATATCACAAAATTCTATCTGACAGATTTTAGACCCCCGTACCCCCTTAATGCAATACAAAATTTCATAGTTTTAATAAGTACAAATAATACCACAGGAGAACTACTTCTGTCACAGTTATTCAAAAATATTATTATCCTTTGAGTTACTTACCTTAAATATCTTGGAAACCGTAACTTTCATTCTTCCTTTATGAAAATAGTATCCTTTTACAACAAACTCATGGTCCAATCTACAGGTTGAAATTGAAGCATTTTTCACTTTTATGCCATATCAAAAGAATTTAACAGTGCCCCATCATTATATCACCCTCCATAAATGGTGATCCCTTATTTATCACCACCCATTTTCAAAGTTCCTTATTTATCACCACCCATTTTCAAAGTTATGTAGTTTCTACGATTCCATCCATATACATGTATTGCCACCCTCATTTACTGCCATAATTATCCCCCCGCTATGTAATGCAGTCCGTTCGTATGTGTGTAGTGCTCCCCGATAGCTCTGCAACTATAAGAGGTAGAAATCTGAAACTTGGCACCATACTAGAGTATGATCTGCACTAGCGCTAGGGGTTATGAGTTTCTGTCAAACGCCCTAGGGGCGACATCCAATAATCGAAGAAATCTCCAAGGCTATTTGGGCTAGTAAGTTGAAACCCGGGAATCTACTCACATATTATGTGGCAACTTCACAGAGGGCATTGGAATTTTCGTATGACCCCTCAGGGCATGACCTCTAGGTGGTCCAAAAAACGGAAAAAACGATTCAGCTAGAACTCCTCTTACACCTTAAGTTGCAGAAACCTGGTTTTAAGGGTATAAGTAACACTATAAAAGTTGTCTGTGCCGAAGGTTTCGGAATTTTGAAATTTGCCCTCAGGGCAGAATAATGAGCGAAATTGTATTTCGAGTTATCCAGTAATATGTGAAATCTTCTGAAGTATTTNCATTTGGTATGACCCCTGGGGGCATGCCCTTAAGGGACCAAAAAACTTAAAACAATAAGTACTCAGCATATGATTGGAACTTTATGTATAATTTTCATTTTGTGGTTTACATTTTCATGTGGAATTACTTGAATTGCTTTTGGAATCCAAGATAAGAATTTATAATTTTGGCTTCGGTGCCAAATTTGGTAAATTTCCTGAAAATGTCAAAGACCACTAATTTTTGAAATTCTAACATAAAATCATATAATTAAGCAGCTCTTTAATGTCATCAGCTAGTATGAACACTTAAATTTCCAAAATATGATTCTTATATTGGTAAATTTCCTGAAACTCTCAAAGACCTATTACTTTTTGGTAATTTTACCTATCAACCATATCTTTTTTGGAGCCTCATTTTATCAGTGATCATTTTTAATAGTCAGATTGCAAAAAACTTTGATTCTAATTTTGGTAAATTTCCTGTAAGTCTAAAAGACCTGTTATTTTTTTTGGAATTCTACCTAGCAACCATATATTTTTCCATTCCTAACAGAAATGATGATAATTTTCAATAGTCAGATTGCAAAAAACTTTGATTCTTATTTTGGTAAATTTCCTGAAA
>MJUU01009174.1:113106-123303 GCA_002080025.1 Modiolus philippinarum
AGTCAATGACCCATGTCCCTGAGGTTACAGCATCTGTTTCATTCCAAAATGTTGCAGTTCATGTCATGGTCTATCTGTATACAAAGTTTCATCAAGATATCATACCTTCTTCAAGGAAAACTACCTTCAACCTAAACCTAATCTGTAGTATATCAATATATTCACTCCTGATATTCAAAGTCAATGACCCATGACCCTGAGGTCACAGCATCCGTTTCATTCCAAAATGTTGCAGTTCATATCATGTCATGGTCTATCTGTATACAAAGTTTCATCAAGATATCATACCTCCTTCAAGGTAAACTACCTTCAACCTATACCTTAACCTATTCACTCCTGATATTCAAAGTCAATGACCCATGACCATGAGGTCACAGCATCCGTTTCATTCCAAAATGTTGCAGTTCATGTCAAGGTCTATCTGCATACAAAGTTTCATCAAGATATTATACCTCCTTCAAGGTAAACTACCTTCAACCTAAACCTTAACCTGAGCATTACGGACGGATGTATGGATGGACAACGTACCTGAAAACTATATACCCCTCCTACTTCGAAGGCGGGGAATAAAAAACAAAATTTCCTATAGTACATTAATCAGTAAACAATATGGTAAATAGGACTTGATAATTAATTGAGGTAAGCTTTTTGGTATGGTATATATAGAATAATGGAAGTTTTGTTTCCGATACAAAAATTATTGTCGACACAATGGACGAGCCCACTTTGTGGGTGAGTCTATTATTGGAGACAATATTTGAAGTATCCGAAACAAAACTTCTATTATTCTTTTTATCGGTAATTAATGAATTCATTTGATTCAACAAATTTTGAAATATGAAAATCAATTCCGAAGAAATCATGAAATTGATTATTGATAAGCAGAAGAATTTGTGCAATCCTTTAAGGTTTTTGTAGATGTATATTTCTTTGTTTACATTGTTGCCCTGATTGACAAGGTAGACGTGGCTTAAGTTTCCTTTTGCCAATATTTTTTCATATTCGAGCAGTAGCAAATACTGAAAAGATTTGCCTCGAGAGATCAAAGGAAATTCATGCCAATTACCGATAAAGATTGTTTAATGTAATAATTAATTTGCATTCTTCATCAGTTTAACATATTAGGAAATGAACACAATGCATAGCAACAGGCACATAGTGTCTTGACAGTGACCTATTATCTTTTGTATCACAGCATGTTAAGTAATACTGACATTATCAAAGGAAATTCATACAAATTACCAATAAAATAAAAGTACCTGTAATCAAAATGTGAACTACTTAACTCAATATAACCACAGGCTGACATGATTGAACTACAAAACTATAATACTGTGTGACTATCATACGACGAATGAAAATTAAGATGACTGCATGACCTTTCTGTCTAGGAGGACATATGAGATTCCGTGTACAAAAATAGCTATAAGCAACCATAAGTATGTGATGAATTAGACAATTCAGGAACAACTATAGGGTCTGTAAGTCTTGTTCAATTTTGGGACTTTGGGGTACATTATTTGTACCCGGAAGTTACATTTTAAACAGAAAAATATGACGTTTCAAGCAAAAAATGTGGACGTCATAATCCCACAACGTAATAGTTTGGCGGGAAACATTTTTAAATTTGAATTTTATCGTGATTTCTCGATGTCACATGACGAGACTTACAGACCCTATAAACAAAAATTCAGTCTGGTGAGAACTTCCATCTTTAGTTTACCTAAATAATGGTTTCCAAGATGTCACCAATTACCAAAAGCAAGAACTAAAGTAGCATATCCCTATACTTAGGTAAGCTAAAAGCAACATTGTATATCTTACCTAAATCCTGCTTCTTGAAGAAATTGTACCACATTATCTGATGTAGCTACATCAACACAGTTCCTGATTAGTGTATATCTACTTTTATCTCCCATTTCAGAATGTCCAAGATATCTAAGCTGCCTATCAGTTTCATGATAAAACAAAAAAAAATACACTGATTTATGATATTTGAAATGTTAATCAAAAGATATAGAAAAGTAACATACTTCAGAGTACATTACTCACCTTGCACACAATTTAACATCCTTTAATAAGAAGAGCACCATTCAAAGATTGCTGTTTTAAAGTTGAGTTCAGTATACAATTATGGCACAGATTTGTCAACAGAAGGAGGGTTGACAAATCTGGATGTTTCACGTCAACAGAGGGTCATAATTGTTTTATTATATTTTAAACAGTTTCATTAATTCCAAATGAAGAGGTTGTATTATGGTTTGAATCTCACTAAGGAGCTGATATATTCTGCTAGTTCTTTTTAGTATCAACAGCATTGTTCCCCAATGTGATGTCATATCCGGTTGTTTAGTGGGAAACAATAGGCTTGTTCCTGCTGCAATGAGGCCATGATTAAAAAAATGTTTTTTTCCCCTTCCTCTTCCCTACCT
The DNA here is from genome assembly GCA_002080025.1 of Modiolus philippinarum. Lineage (NCBI taxonomy): Eukaryota > Metazoa > Mollusca > Bivalvia > Mytilida > Modiolidae > Modiolus > Modiolus philippinarum. The sequence goes on from MJUU01009174.1 coordinate 115,539, forward strand.
AATAGTGTTGAGTAGGTAGGTAGGAAGAGATTATTTTTTTTATTATTTTCCCAAAATGTGGTAACTGTTCTTTAATTCAAATTTAAGTAAAAAAAAAATTTTTCTTAAAAGTCAATAAAATTTTTTCGGCAGGGGCATTTTTTCAGGGTCGATAGGGTAAGGGGAAACAAACAATATTTTAATTTTGGCCTGACATATATTTTGTATTGAGGTTGTTTGCCAAAACATCCAATTATTTTCAAGTCGCATTATTGCTTTCATCCAATCAAATCTTCTCTTATTCAGTGAAATAGACCTTTACAAAATATTTAGGTACTCCAACGAAGAATTTTGTGGGTAAAGTTTGATGATTTATCAATTTTCATTGCACAAATACATTATGATGACATGCTGCATGAAGACCCACCTTAAGTGTTGTATTCATATTACAACCTATTCTTTTCAAATGCAAAGTTTCAAATAGATTCATGAATGCACGTAGGTGCACAGCAGTTTTAACTTTTACTTGTTTTTGCAGTTTTCTAGAATTTTCATCATAGTTAATCTTAATTAATGGTCAAAGCGTCGTAACTCCATTTCATTTTGAACCAGTTTTTCCTTTGCTTTTAATAGAACTGGTAAATGCGAAGAAAAAATACCGGAAGTGGAAAAATTGCAATTTTTTAATGATGTTAATTTATCCTTAATCTAATTTTTTGGAGATTAAAAGATTAATTTCTTATTATTGAAGCAGATAACTATCTTTTTACACAGTTACATTCATTGAATGCGACCATTCAATTTTTTCATTGGAGTACCTAAACTATTTCTATGCATTGTACTTGTAGATCTTGGAACTTCTACCCTTAATATATATATCTGAAGAGACAGCACTTCATCACAAACAGTGCAGGGGTGGAAAAATCTTTTCTTGAAGGCCAAGCCTAGGGCTTTTAAATGTTTTTCAAACCCAAGCCTGACTCTATAATTGCTATTCCCTCTTGTCCACTGGGCTCATTCTCTTTCACAAAAGGTAGATATATGGAAACAGTTATTATAAAAATTACATTTATATGTTAGGTCGATTGGTCATTCAAAAAAGGAAAGACAACAGGAGACAGTTACAATGACCAACAAAATGTGTTTTGTGAAACACTTATGCCCCCCAGTAGAAGTAAAGAAGAAACATTTAGCAACTTTGAACAATGAATGTCCTTCTGACAAAATAATTTGTAGAAATAAATTCTGGTATCAACTGAAAAGTTTAATCACATCAAATGATGATTGCAATTGGATGCAAACACAGAAGTCACCCAAATGAACCCCTCCAATCATTATCCAAGCATTATAAAGAAAACAATTTTCACTCCCCCCTTTTTTGGAACATTTATAGACAACTCATTGTGTTCTGTCTATCAGTGTTATCAGTACTTTGATTACACCAGGGATCATCAATACTGGTTCCCCAAAAGTGGAGGAATACACAGAAGAGAAGAAATGAAATCATAGATATTTTTAGTAACATTCCTCATCATTGATATACTAATACATATATAAATACCTGTAAAACGAAAGTGAATAAATGAAGAAAATATGCTGAATAATTTAAAAAAAATCTTTTTTACAAAAAAAATTCTATAGATATCAAGCACATTTCATCATAAATGAGTTTAATTTCTATATATATAAAATTAAACAAAATATAATTTCATTTTTCTGGTTAAATTTTACCAGACAGTCACATGCCAAGGTCAAGGTCACAAGATCAAATATTCTGGTACCAACTGAAAGGTCTCTCCACAAGGAATCCACATGCAAACTATGAAAGCCCTATCACTTACCATTCAAAAGATATGCTCAATGTTAAAGTTTTTATGCAGTTGTTCACAGGCCAAGGTCAAGGTCAACTATTCTAGTACTAATTGAAAGGTCTTGCTACAAGGAATGCACATGAAAAATATGAAAGCCACATCACTTACCATTCAAAAGATATACCCAATGTTAAAGTTTATTATTTTTTTCAAAAAGTCCATCACATGTCAAGGTCAAGGTCATGAGGTCCAAAATTTTGGTATCGTTTGAAAGGTCCTGCCACAAGGCATACACATACAAAATATGAGAGCCCTATCACTTACCATTCAAAAGATATACCCATTGTTAAAGTTTTTTGTGGACATACAGACAAACAGACAGACAGGCCAAAAACTATATGCCCCCCGAATCTTCGATTCACGGGGGCATAAAAATTACAATCAAAGACAACAATCCTGTTGTCTTTGAAATTTTAAGACCAAAATAAAGGGCTATGCCGAGCACAGCATGATACGACCGCAGCATGTCGACCACTGAAATTTGAATAAGAGTACAAATGTAATTTGAAAGTGAATAAGGACACAGTTAAAAGTTTGACACAGTTACTAGATGGATACAATAAGGAGCTTGACACAGTAATTAGCTAGACACACACTAAGGAATATTAAAATTAGCCCTTTTGATTCCTGAAAGCTCTGAAACTGTAAGATTTAGGCAAAATTGTTGTCATACTACTGACAGCATATATCCAGATGAATCCAAAGAAAAAAATCCCCATGGAAATCTGATTAAAAATAACGACTTCACATATCTTCAAAAATTGCAATTTCAGCTCCTTTGACCCATTATAGTTTGGAAACAGTAAGAGATATGCCAAATCTGTTGACGTACTACTATAAGCTTACAACAAGAGGACTCTAAAGAAAAAAAATCCCATCAAAATCGGATGAAAAATAAAAAATTTAGGTAATCTGCATGTTTCCAATTTTTGCCCCATTTGGCCCCTCATAGCTCGAAAGGAAACATGTTACCAAAAATCTGATTGTGCAGCACTATATCAATATTTCATTTAGAATCCATTGCAAAAAACTGCATAAAAATCGGACTAATAATAAAAAATTAAAATTTTCCAAATTTGCCTCTTTTGGGCCCCATTTATCTCATCTCAAATCCGTTGACATACTTCTGAAAGGAAATTTCCTCAGGAACACACTGAAAGAAACCCCATCAAAATTTATTAATAATAATTATTCTACAGCCAAATATGTGAAAACACCCAATTTTGCCCTTTTTGGCCCCTTCTTTAAAAACGGGAGTGGCCAAATTTTCGAAAACCATACCCAGTCATCTTTTTGTTCCAAGGAACATTGTGTCAAAATTTCATACGACGACCACGACGACAGCGCCATACCATTATACGACCACAAATTTTTTGCAGTCGTATAAAAACTAGATCTTAGAGCAACATAGCGATTGGTTTATTAGACAGTGATAACCATAGGCTCCCTAGAGTGTGTATCGCTCACCTGGCTTTCAGTTGCCACAATCAAGCTAACATTGTAAGTTATACAGTTGATCTTCAGTCTCTCAAACTTTGGTGGCTCGAACACAACCAATGTCTTGAACTATATTTAAAGTCTGATCATATTTTACTATATTTCTTTGTTGGGCTTTTTTGACAAAAAACAATCTTACTATGGACCAATTTTGAAGTAGAGACATCATTTGGTAAATGGCGGTCAATGACATTTTTTAACACCATATCTTTAAGTTACGACATCAATATCTATTTGGAAACCAAATTTTATTGAAATCGGACGGACAATGTTGTATTTTCCTGCCTTTTTTGGCGGCCATTTTGAAAAAGGCTGTGAACAAACAATTTTCAACACCAGTTTTGAAGTCGCCACAGCATGGCAAACATTTTATCAATTACATTTAACCTTCATCTTCTATAGTTTTGGAAATAAAAGACGCAAAATATGAAAATTTTGAAAATTCTGTGAAAAAAGGGCAATAACTCCTACAAGGGTTTTTGGATTATCTTCAAAATTTCAGGGTAGGTAGATCTTGATGTGCTGAACATTTTTGCAATTTACACTTGACCTCTATCTTTAACAATTTTTGAAATAAAAAAATAAAAATGCAAAATTTTGAAAATTTAACGGTAAAAGGGCTATAACTTTGAGATGGGTTTCAGATTTTCTTCAAAATTGCACAGTAAGTAGATCTCATCATGCTGATCATTTTTACTCTGTCTGATTTTTGATATCTGTAAAGGTTTTCGAGTTATTGACCAAAAACTGCAATTTACCCCCATGTTCCATTTTTAGCAATGCCGGCCATGTTGTTTGATCAGTGGACTAATCGAAAACAATTTTGAAAGTGCATACCTTGGTGATGATTCTGGCCAAGTTCGGTTACAATAGACCAAGCAGTTTCACAGAAGAAGATTTTTGAAAATGTTGACTAAATTGTTGATGGATAGACGAAGGACGACAGACAACGGATGCAAAGTGATGGCAAAAGCTCACATGGCCTTGTAGGCCAGGTGAGCTAAAAAAGCAAATGAATCTTATCATGAAATTGATACACATATTCAGTTTATGGACTTCAGAAAGTTCTTTGTCAATGTTTTTAGGCTTAATTTGATACACACTTTAAGTGAAACAATCAACCAATTTATTTAAAAAACATTTTTTTTAGTTTGAATAGAAAGGCCCAACAGTCTTTTTTCTCAAGAAAACATCACGCCCTTGAGCCACCAAATACTTTCCATCCCTGCAGTGATGCAATATAATTGACTCATGGAGTATTGAAACTACCTGCTAATTCTTAAGGTTAATAAGGTGAAGATATGTGCATGATTGTTTTTGTAAGTATTCAGGGGATGACCTTTTAGGTATTCTGGTGCAAACTTTTGAGCATTAGGCTCATTTTTTTTTCTTCACCTTATGTTTGTTATCATCAGTTGATATCAGCTTTCAGTATTTGATTAATGGTGCATTATAGAAAACCTCAGTTATACTGACCAATTTTCTGGCTGCACCAAAGAATGTCTCACACTAAACTGCAATGGTTGTGGAATGTTGGTATTTTCTACAAAAAAAAAACATACTTTAGTTAAGTTATTTAATAATTTAATATAAATAAATTATATTATGATGAAGGAAAGATTATGTTCACTTACCATTAGTACTTGTCAGATTTCATAGACTTTGTCACGTAATCTTTGATACTTAATCTGAACAAACAACAACTCATTAGATGTGCTTGAAAACTAAAAGCTTACATGAGAGCAGATTAAAGATATGTATTTCTCGCCTAGGGGATCGAGATATCTCGGGATTTTAGGGGTGTGAAATATTTCTATCTTACCCCTTTGCGGGGGGGGCTATCTCACTCCAATCGTAAGCAAGTGCAATAAAAATCAAGATGTCTGACAGTGCTTCGAATGTTCATGCGATTTATCCAGTATTATTTGTTATCTGATTTAATAAATCTTGCTGTTTATATAAAGAATGAACATGTACCTTTCAACAAGCAATTTATCATGAACAGCAAGATATGCAATATATATTTAAACAGAGATTTAAAATTGCACGCCAATTGTTGAAAACGAAGTTGCTGTCTAGCTTCAGTAAACATATACCAATTGCGATGTCATATTTTTCCCAGGAACGTTTTTGATATTTCTTTGTGAAAGTCAGAGCTGGTCATGGTTTTGCGAGTAATTTTAGAGCGTTAAGGCAAGATAGGGTGATCTCAAACCCTCAGGCTAAGATATCTGTTGTCCATCCCTCGGCAAGCCTCAGGATGGACATGATATCTTAGCCTTCGGGTTTGAGATCAGCCTATCTCACCTTTTCCCTTGGGATAGATACTATATATCTTTAATTCTATCTTTTCCCAAGTAAAGGGCGGCTAAATGAGAAGATAAGAAAAAAAATTTTTCTTACATGAGTGAAAGACAATACCCCAGTACCAAACTATGATTTTGACAAATGTACATAGCTTTTTCTTCTGTTAAGGGGGTTTGCTTCTCCATATGAGAATAAATAGGATTTCAAATAAATGTGATTTTTTTGTTAGAAAATTAAAAACGAAATAACTCAAGTGAACAAAATTGAAATGTTGATGACCTCGTTTTTGAGCTATAAGTGAATTGAAATTTGGCGGGAAACTGAACTCCTCGGATTTTTTAAGGATTAACATTAGCAAGATTTGACCATGAATGAATATGACAGAATAAATAAAATTAAATGAAATTTTACAGAATGCTCATAAAGATGTATAAAATAAAATTACGGGAAATATTAAGGGGGTCCATGGGCAAAAAATTATAATGCTTTGAAATGGATAAAACCAAAGAATTCCGAAAATCTGACGGAAATCCCAAAACACGAGGAGCGAACCTCCATAAATATGATTTTCCATTTCTTGAAACTGTTAATGCAGAAGCAATATCCCTGGCATTCCCTGCCCCTTGAAATTACTTTCCATAGTGATGTCATGCCATTTGTGAAATTTCATCATGGATACTGTTGCTGATTCATAATTAATGAATAGTTCTGATTGGTCATATACCAAGTTAAGTCAAGTGCAAATAAGCTGGTTTACTCAGTTGTCTTGCTTACATCTGAAGAGGCCATTTATGGAAGAATATTTATACAAACACTGTAAAATACCAAAACATTATCCAAAATCCTTCAAAGAATCACATAATGATATACACCCTTGACCTGAAATTGTGCAAGCTCGAAGTTTCGATATGAACCTAGTGGTCATGTTATTACAGGAGACCTCAACATCGTCCAGGACCGAGAGGTAAAAACTTTTCTCCAAAAAGGACCCAAATATCGTCCTCCTTCAAAAATAATTTGTTGTGATGTAATTGAAAAAGCCAATATGTCATTCTGTAAGAGTGGTGTAAAAGAGAAAATGCGGATAAAAAATCATTAGACACTTTCATTAACAAGAGCTGGCGCCCAATGGCAGCCTGATATACCCCTGCTCATTTAACCCTAAATCAATGTGGCAAGTGCAAATTTAATTGTATAGGGACACAATACAGGTAAGGACACAATACAAGTATAAACACAATGATATAATGAATAACAATGATGTCTCGGCAAACAGGAAGTGCTTATGATTTAACCTTGACATCTAAATACACGATAGATTGGACCATAAGGAATCTCTGTGCAAAACAACAATTGAACCCCACTTACATTTTCAGAAAAAATTGTGACGAAAAATTCCATATATTGTACAACAATGAAAAACTATGATGTCTCAGCAAACAGGAAGTGCTTATGACTTAACCTCGAAATCTGAATACACGATAAATTGGACCATAAGGAAGCTCTGTACAAAACAACAATTGAATCCCACTTACAGTTTCAGAAAAAATTGTGACGAAAAATTCCAAATTCCATATATTGTACAACAATGAGAAACAATGATGTCTCGGCAAACAGGAAGTGCTTGAGACTTAACCTTGAAATCGGAATAAAAGATAGATTGAACCATAAGGAAGCTCTGTGCAAAACAACAATTGAACCCCACTTACAGTTTCAGAAAAAAATGTGACGAAAATTCCATATATTGTACAACAATGAAAAGCAATGACGTCTCGGCAAACAGGAAGTGCTTACGGCTTTACCTTGAAATCCGAATACACGATAGATTGGACCATAAGGAAGCTCTTTGCATAACAACAATTGAATCCCTCTCACAGTTTCAGAAAAAATTGTGACGAAAAATTCCAAATTCCATATATTGTAAAACAATGAGAAACAATGATGTCTCGGCAAACAGGAAGTGCTTAAGACTTAACCTTGAAATCGGAATACACGATATATTGGACCATAAGGAAGCTCTGTGCAAAACAAAAATTTAATCCCACTTACAGTTTCAGAAAAAAATGTGACGAAAAATTCCATATATTGTACAACAATGAAAAACAATGACG
>MJUU01009175.1:23782-47557 GCA_002080025.1 Modiolus philippinarum
TATTGTTTCTAGAATTACAGATCACAAACTTTCTATTGCCATTTGCTTTATACTTCAAGTGTTGTGAAATCAGTTCTGAATCAATATGGTAAGTGCAAATTAAAGTGTGTCTGGACCTAATACAGACGTGGACACAGAACAAGTGAGAACACAATACAAGAACTGACACAGTTGCAGAGAAAAATTAGATAAAAACAATGTGTGAAGAAAGGACAGAAAGGCATTAAGCTGGTAAACAAGAAGTAGTATATTAATATGGAGGAAAAGGGGAGACGCAGTAAAGTACCCCATACTTCAGCTTCATGCCATACATCAAGTGACTGTTATGTGCGGTTGCTGAGAAAAGAGTAACAAAAAAGTTCAATTTTCGGATAATGTTTGATTCCTTAAATGTGTTGATAAAGTAATTTGCTGGACACAGTGATTTGACCAAATCATGTTATTTCTTAGTTTCTAATGAAGTTTCAATTACTCACTGACACAAGTAAAAAAATCCTTGAAAAAATTTACTTTTTTATTTAGTCTAAACTAGAGGTACTGTGGCCTGGAGGGCCACAAATGATTACCCCCACTGGCCATTGGAGTAGAAGATCTCAATAAAATTTGTCACAAAAATAGTTATAATTGCACAATCCCATTGTGTACTTAACATTTTGAGAGATCTGCATAAAAAGATCTCGAAAATTAACCAAGTCGGTAACAGGAAGTAGATGTCCGGCAATCCTGAAATCAATACTTGTGGTATTGGACATCACGTCAAACTTGCATACAAAATTTCAAGCTGCAGTGACGAGTAGTTACTGAGAAAACTGTTACGAAAAATTTCTTACAATGGACAAAGGATCTCGAATTTTAACCAACAAGAAGATGTCTGTGAAATTGCTACTTGTGATATGGGACATCATGTCAAACTTGCATACAAAATTTCAAGCTGCAGTGATGAGTAGTTATTGAGAAAACTATTACGAAAAGTTCTGACGATTGACAAAGGATCTCGAAAATTAACTAATTCGGTAAACAGGAAGTAGATGTCCGGCAATCCTGAAATCACTACTTGCGGTATGGGACATCATGTCAAACTTGCATATAAAATTTCAAGCTGCAGTGATGAGTAGTAACTGATAAAACTGTTACGAAAAGTTCTTACGATTGACAAAGGATCTCAAAAATTAACTAAGTTGGTAAACAGGAAGTAGATGTCCGGCAATCCTGAAATCGCTACTTGCGATATGGGACATCGTGTCAAACTTGCATACAAAATTTCAAACTGCAGTGATGAGTGGTTACCGAGAAAACTGTTACGAAAAGTTATTACAATTGACAAAAGATCTCGAAAATTAACTAAGTCTGTAAACAGGAAGTAGACGTCCGGCAATCCTGAAATAGCTACTTGCGGTATGAGACATGTCAAACTTGCATACAAAATTTCAAGCTGCAGTGATGAGTAGTTACTGAGAAAACTGTTACGAAAAATTGTTTGCTATCACAGACAGACAGACAGACAGAGTGATTCCTATATACCCCCATGAACTTCCTTCGTGGGGGGTATAACTTAAACTACAAATCAAAGTATCAGCAAACAGGAAGTGGACATGTACACCTAACAAACTTGAAAATTGCTTACAAAATATAACCATTTCCAAACTTCACCCCAAGTTTCAAAGCAATCCCACTTATACAGCCAAAAATTCTTCGATGAAAATTTGGTTTATTGTTAAAAATCTTAGTACAGTGGAACCTGTCTATTCCGAAATCCTGTCAATTCTGACTATATTTTCAGGTCCAAAAGTCAGCTTTTTATGTTTTAATAACCTGAGTATTCCGACATCCTGTGCAATCTGAAATAATTTTATGGTCCCATGTGTCGGATTAGACAGGTTCCACTGCATCAGTAAACAGAAGTGGACACCAGACAAACCTGAAAATCACTTACACAATACAACTCCTCATTTCAGACCTTCACACAAAATTTCAAATTAATCCAACTTATACAAGCCAAGAAATCTTGGCCAGTATGAAACAAGAACTGTCACCGAATGGCAGCCAAATATACCCCCCATTCATTGAACCATGAATCGGTGTGGTAAGTGCAAACTGAAGTTGGTGTGGACACAATGATATAATCTTCAAGAAAGAACTTTTCACAAGGGTTCCAATGAAAATCGAAAGAAGACAAATATCAAATTCACCCTTTTTTTAGTCTATTTGATATTTTACAAAAGAATCATTACCATTAGAGAAATTTCATTACAACACTAATGACTTTGAAAACAAAAAACTTTTAAAGAGGATAACAATGAAAAAGTGTGTCTCTCCCACAGCTTGATTTCACAATATCTACATTTTAAATTATTTCTTTGAAAAAAAAATTACTGCAAAGTGCAAAAGGTATAAAAAAGTCAAATTATATCCCCTTCCTGGTTTCCTACAATAATTACATTCCTTCATGCACATCTCCATAAAGTGTCAATTCCTTTTTCTAAAGTTTCATCAAAATCCTTACATTGGTTTAAGAGGAGTTGCGCTTACGAGGTAACCCATACATAAGGAATCAACAACAAGAGTTGTCAGAAGACAACATAGCTCGCCGGGGATTCCAGTAACCTCAATGCACAATAAATTTTAAGTAATAGAAAGCTTTCTTCACAAGAAAGTCACATATCAAATATAAACATCCTATCACTAAACAACTTAATTCTAGAAGCAAAGTTAAAGTCTTTAAAAAATACCCTCAGGGCAAGGTCAAGGTCAAAATGTCTACAAATATGGTACCATTAGAAAGCTCTCATCAAAAGAATGTCACATACCAAATATGAAGACCCCACCACTAAACAACTTAATTCTAAAAGCAAAGCAAGTTTTTAAAAAAATTGCCCTCAGGGCAAGGTCAAAATGTCTACAAATATGGTACCACTAGAAAGCTATCACCATAAGGAAGTTACATACCAAATATAAACACCCTACCACTAAAGACATACCTTCTAGAGGCAAGGTTAAAGTTTTTTACAAATTTCCCTCAGGGCAAAGTCAAGGTTAAAATGTCTACAAGTATGGTATCAGAAGAAAGCTCTCATCATAAGGAAGTCACATACTAAATATGAACATCCTACAACTGAAAGCCTACCTTCTAGAGGCAAGGTTAAAGTTTTTTTTTAAATTGCCCTCAGGGCAAGGTCAAGGTCAACACGTCTACAAATATGGTACCACTAGAAAGCACTTATCATAAGGAAGTTACATACCAAATATAAACACCCTACCACTAAATTAAGAAAAAGAAGGGAAACGGGGAATGTGTCAAAGAGACAACGACCCTAAGAGCCTACAGTACAGGCAGAGTCATATGATGATAGATGTCCCAATCAGACATGATGTCAGACATGTCGGACAGATGTCCCAGTCAGACTAATCCCCTGCTGTTAATGAGGCTTAAGGGTCATAAAACATGGGTCATAAAATGATTAATGTACCTGACTGGTGTTGTGATTTAGTGGTAAGTCAATGATAATCCCTTACCTGTGAAAGGCCACAACATTTCAATAAATTTTAAATGCATTTTTAATTATAATGAATAAAAAAAAAAATAATTGATAATTATCTAATATTTAAATCAATCAAAAATTTGATAAGTTTTGCATTTATTTGATTTTGTATTTCAAATTTTCAAAAAATGCAGTGAAATTAATTACACACCTGAAAATCAATGTACATGTATTTAACATGTACAATTTAGAAAATTTCAAATGAATATATACATTTTCTATGTAAAATAGTTTTCAATTTTTATGTAAATGTAGTTTTTAATTTTTATGTAAATATAGTGTTTAATTTTTTGATACAAATAAAAAAAAGCAAGTATCTGCAAATAATGCATCAAGAAATTGTTAATTAGGTAGAAATTTCTTATATTATTATGCGTCTTATAAATACAACGTTATATTAATATATTTTTTTAATCTTTTTTTTTAATAATTATTATCAGTTTTCAAATTAAATATATAAAATAGATGTAAAACAGGTAATAAAACTAATCACCTACACCCTAATTAAAATCAGTGAAGCAGAAGGACAATTTTATGACCCCTGATAAAATTGTCAGATTTTGGGTTTGGGACATGTCCGACAGGGACATTTATCATCATATGACTCTGCCTGTAGGCAAGGTTAAAGTTTTTTAAAAATTGCCCTCAGGGCAAGGTCAAAATGTCTACAAGTATGGTACCAGAAGAAAGCTCTTATCATAAGGAAGTTACATACCAAATATAAACACCCTACCACTAAAAGTCTACCTTCTAGAGACAAGGTTAAAGTTTTTTTGAAAATTGCCCTCAGGGCAAGGACAAGGTCAAAATGTCTACAAGTATGGTACCAGAAGAAAGCTCTCATCATAAGGAAGTTACATACCAAATATGAACACCCTACCACTAAAAGCCTACTGAAGGAAAATTGGCATCCACAAACATAATTTTGCAAAATTCTAAGTCAAAAAGGGCATAACTCTAACAATCAAAGCATGGAATGCTGTTAAGGCAGGTTCCTGGGTATTCCCAGAAGTCCTGTAATTATTACTGTTTTGCTGAAATCTTGGCATGTAATTTTTTCAAGAATTAAAATCCGAAGTTTTCCTTCCCAGTTTTGGGTTGTCTTTTCAGTTTTTGTATAGGTTGTTGGCGATTTAGTTAAAACTCTATTTACATTCTATTGCCTTGTCCCTCTTTGTTGGTACATGTAAGTATTCCAAACAAGTGTTACACTCGATGGCTTGATTAATGTTGATATTTCTAATTTTGTCATGTTATCACTTTGATGACTACATGTATTTGACTGTGATTAAAACAATAAACGTTCTTCCAAAAGTCCAATTCCGGAACGTTCCGGGTATTAGAATGGCGGGTCAAAGAGGTCAAACGGGGTAAAAATGGCGTCCCGCTGTATGAGGGCAAAGGGAATTCTATCAACATATGAAAGGTGTTTATGATTGGAAAAAAGCCGAACATGTCGTAAATCAACATTTTATCCCAGGCGAGTCATTTCCAACCAATTTATTTCAGGCCAAGAAAATAAATAGGAGAATTCCTAGATTACGCTCAACTGACGTCAGGTACCAGTTTCCAGTAGATTCGGGGTAAGATGTCGACAATTACCCAAAAATTTGAAAGTGGAATATCGTCTATTATTTGTTTTCATGATTACATTGATATTCACAAGAACGAGATCTGAAAGAACCACCTTTAGAGGATTTTACTCATAACGGCCTTATCACAGGGAGTGGGAATTGCTTCCAACCTAGAAAAAAAACTTTTTACTATCAAACGTTTTTTTTGTAGGCCGTAGGAAGTCCCTGTGGCCTTATCTGGGAACAACACCTTCCAAAACATATTGAATGGGTTGCAGACTTTTTCTTATGGTGGATCTCTGTTAGAGCATTCCATATTTGTATTTTTTATCTACATGCACATCAGTTTTTTGTTCTGTTGGAGCAAAGCACTGGACGCCGAAATGCTTGTAGCCACTTGTAATCTTTTAAAGGTTGTAACTTCTACTTCTACTTCTACAAATTTGCAGCCACCATCAAAATACTGATTATTCTCCCACTTTTTGGATGCGCTTGTAAAAATTTTCCCCAAATTTAGATCACAATAAATCAAGTGCTATACATCTAGACTATATACCATTTGCATACAGTGATGATTAAAAACAGTTATCCATCTTGGTGTCAGAATGTAGATCTAGAACTAGATCTACTATGAAATAATATGTATAATTTTATCAGGCCTCTCATGAATTTTCAACTGACGTTTTACATTTGACCTTCGAGATCTAGCATGGAGTGTTTTCTTATACCTGACTACGATTCCCGGCTACGAATTAACTTTGGACATGACGGATGACAACGTCTTGCCTTCGTGGACGTGTTCTTGGCGCAGTATACTAACAGATTTCATCCCTGTTTCAACACAACGTGAAAAATGAATTACTACAAAAGAAGGAATCACAGCAAGTGATGAAAATTCAGCAACCGAGCGCTTCCCCCTGTTGTAACAAATCAGACTCGGTGACAGTTTGGGACCTTCATGATCCAGTACAAGTGTTGTACTTGATTACGCTTGTGATTAGGAATGCCGTCAGAGATAAAGTTTAAACCTTCCGTGCTTCATTGTTGACATAATTGAATTATTCTTAAATTTACTTGTATTGGAAGTATTCCATAAAGAACATTTGTTGTAATTACGGATTATTTCGAAACTTATTTGACCCTTATTTACAACAGCGTATGTCATGCAGGCGTAATTAAGTATGGCCATTTATAGATAAAACAACGCGCCACCTGTCGGGACATTAATAAACAAAACAAAAAAGACGAAGCTACGGTTTGGTTGATCCTTTTTTTAAGTAAAGAAGATGTCAGTGTAACCATTAAAAGGTTCAAAGTCATATATTTTGAGAAACAGACACATTTTTACGAGTTACAACAGCGAAAGTAGAAGTTACTATGTATTCATTCATAAAAATTTGTAAAATCAAAGCGCGCCACTGGAAATTTTTATGAAAGAACCGAATCGTGAATTTCGAATGTCAATTAAAGGCCACTGAGATTAAAAAAAAACATTGCATCTTTCAAAAGATATTAAATAAATACAATACACACATAAAACAATGTAGTTGATCATGAAATGGACACTGTATCGACAAATGAATGGATTATTTTTTTGTTCCTTCGTACGATTAACTGGTAAGCCGTACACATTTTTTGACGATAGTCTGGATCATTTGGGCTCTTTTCATATATAGGAGTCTCCTAAATGTAAGAGCCTGGTTGAAACAGACTAGTTTCAAGATGGCTTTACACAACAGCTAGAAGGCAGAGACCCTGCCTTAAAAATTAGCAAATCAACTCGGCGACACGATATGCACAACTAGACATGACAGTCAACAATCCTGTGAAGTTTGGTTGAAATCTGATGAAAGATAATGCAGACTTGGCGTCCACAAACATAATTTTGCAAAATTCAAAAAAAATCTAAAAGGGGTATAACTCCAACACAAGAGGCTCTCAAGAGCCTGTATCGCTCACCTGTACCATGGCTGACATAGATAAAAGGCATTTCCAATAGGAAAAACAAAACATAAAATTTGACAGAATACTTTTTTTTCTCTAAAATTACAGTATTCTTATTTGGTTTCCATGGCAACTGAAAGATCCACCATCCATTACAACCAATAACAGAACACCATTCAAAAAAAATTTGGGCAGAGGTTTCCCTTAAAATCAACAGGACCAATGTAAAAACTATGTTCCAGATGGTGGCCATCTTGGATGAGTTACGGACCTACCAGATACATTTTTGATTGGACCACCCAAGACCAATTGTGGCTTAGTTTGGTTATAATTGAACTAGTAGTTTCTGAGAAGAAGATCTTTGAATGTATTTTCCAAAGGGTCCAATTTTAAAACTATGTTTCCGCTGGCGGCCATCTTGAATATAGCGCCAACCCAAAAAATTTCTTATTTTTTTAAGGGACCACCCAAGGACTATTGTGACCAAGTTTGGCGCCAATTGGCTTAATAGTTACATAGAAGATCTTTGAATGTGTTTTCCCATAGGGTCCAATGTTAAAACTATGTTTCCCGCAGGCGGCCATCTTGGATATGGCATGGACCTGAAAAACACCTTTTTTGTAAGGGACCACCAAAGGACTATTGTGGCCAAGTTTGGTGCCAATTGGCTCCTTAGTTTCAGAGAAGAAAATCTTTGAATGTGTTTTCCCAGAGCGTCCAATGTTAAAACTATGTTTCCCGATGGCTGCCATCTTGGATATCGCGCAGACCTGAAAAACACCTTTTTTGAAAGAGACCACCAAAGGACTATTGTGGCCAAGTTTGGTGTCAATTGGCTCAGTAGTTGCAGTGAAGATCTTTGAATGTGTTTTCCCATAGGGTCCAATGTTAAAACTATGTTTCCTGCTGGCAGCCATCTTGGAATTCGTGCAGACCTTAAAAACACTTTTTGTAAGGGATCACCCAAAGACTGTTGTGGCCAAGTTTGGTTCCAATTTGCCCAGTAGTTACAGAGGAGAAGATCTTTGAATCTATAGGGTCCAATGTTAAAACTATGTCCCCCGCTGGCGGCCATCTTTGAAATCGGGTGGACCTAAAAAACACCTTTTTTGTAAGGGACCACCCAAAGACTATTGTGACCAAGTTTGGTTTCAATTGGCCCAATGGTTTCAGAGGAGAAGATCTTTGAATGAAAAGTTTATGGACGGACGATGGACGCAAAGTGATTGCAAAAGCTCACCCTGGCATAGCCAGGTGAGCTAAAAAACATAGAAAGCAGCCACAGCCTGCAAAGCTCACCTCGTTGCCCAGCATTGTCACATGTTGCACATGTCAGTAAACAGGAATGGACTATAATCATTCTTTACAACAGATTCAGTCATGCATAAATTGTAGTTTACAGACTGTCATCCTAAATTGCATCATACATACCAATATAGTTGATGTGGGCCTTGTCAGCAAGCAGGAATGGACTTTAACCATTCTACCTAACCAAGTTACTCATGCGTAAAATGTAGGTCAGAGACAGCATCTGAAGCAACCATTCTTGTTGTCATTCCAAAATGCATCATACATACCAATATGGTTGATGTGGGCCATGTCAGTAAGCCGTAATGGACTTTAACCATTCTATCAAACCAAGTAGCTCATGCGTAAAATGTAGGTCAAAGACAGCATCCGAAGCATGCATTGTTGTTGTCATCCCAAAATGTCATACATACCAATATGGTTGATGTGGGCCATGTCGGCAAGCGGGAATGGACTTTTAACAATACTACTTAACCAAGTTGCTTGTGCGCAAAATGTAGGTCACAGACAGCATCGGAAGCATGCATTGTTGTTGTCACCCCAAAATGTATCATACATACCAATATGGTTGATGTGGGCAATGTCGGTAAGCGGGAATGGACTTTAACCATTCTTCCTAACCAAGTCGCTCATGCCTAAAATGTAGGTCAGACAGCATCCGAAGCGGACACTAGGGGTATCACATAAGCCCCCCTCACTTCATGAGGTGAGCTAATTAGTGGATGAATCTGGCGAGATGATATGCACAACTAGGCATGATGGTCAACAATGCAGTTAAGTTTTGTTGAAATCCGATGAAAGATGTAGGAGAATTGGCGTCTTTGTGCGAAACTGACGGACAGACAAAAACAATATGTCTCCCCATTAAGGAGGGGAGACATAATAATAACAATAACAAGTGGAACCAACCAAACTATAGCTTAACTGCAGGGGGCACTGAGGGATGATGCTCTAGAACCCAATCTATTTTCGTAGAAAAGAATGCTTTCTCCTTGTGCCCAGTGCAGAAAAGCAAAAAGTTAAGCAAAGTTCAAAATTGTTTCACCAGTGACATTTTAAAGTATGAATAAATGCAGTGTATGTATGTAAGAAGGAGCTTACATACATAGTTGGGGCACGGACAATCAAAACATCGTATGTTACCAGCCCTTGTGCTTGAAATCATGGACCCAAAAATAAGTGTTTTTAGGCATTATACATAGAATCAGGTATAATCGAACTTTATCATAACAGAAAGCTCCGACTGTCGAACTTTTACCAGTATAATCAAATAAACGTTCTTCCAAAAGTCCAATTCCGGAACATTCCGGGTATTAGAATGGCAGGCCAAAGTGGGTAAAATTGACGTCCCGCTGTATGAGGGCAAAGGGAATAAATTCTTCTATTAACATATGAAAGGTGTTAATGTTTGGAAATAAAGGGCTACGCCGATCGCAGCATGATACGACCGCAGCATGTCGAATACTGAATGAACAAGTGTAATTCAAAATGAATGAGGACACAGTAAAGAGCTTGATACAGTAATTAAATGGACAAAATAAAGAGCTTAAATCAGTTGCAATTTTGGCATCTTTGGCCCCTTTAGCTCGGAAACAGTAAAAGCTATGCCAAATTTGTTGACATACTACTGAAAGCTTATATTAAGAAGAATCCAAAGAAAAAACTGATCGAAATCCGATGAATAATAAAGATTTCAAATATTTCGAAAAACTACAATTTTGGCCCCTTTGACTCCTTGTAGCTTGAAAACGGTAATAGCTATGCAAAATCCACTGACATACTACGGTCAGCTTACATGTGTCGAGAGGAATCCAAAGAAAAAAATACTATTGAAATCCGATGAAAAATAAAGATTTCACATATTTTGAAAATTTGCAATCTTGGCCCCTTTGACCCCTTGTAGCTCTGAAACCGTAAGAGCTACCCAAAATCAATTGACATAGTACTGAAAGCTTATATCAGGAGGAATTTAATGAAAAAAAAATCCATCGAAATCCGATGAAAAATCAAGATTTCACATATTTCGAAAATTTGCAATTTTGGCCCTTTTGATCCGTTGTAGCTCGGAAACAGTAAGAGCTATGAAAAATCCATTGACATAACTCTGAAAGCTTATATCAAGAGGAAATCAAAGAAAAAAAATCCCATCAAAATCTGATGAAAAATAAAAATTTTAGGTTATGTTATCTGTAAATTTACGATTTTGGCCCCCTTCGGCCCTCATAGCTCAGAAACAATAAGAGCTATGCCAAATCCATTGACATACATCTGAAAGCTTACATCAAGAGGAAGCCAAAGAAAATCCGATGAAAAATAAAAATTTTATGTAATCTGCATGTTTGCAATTTTTTGCCCCTTTTGGCCCCTCACAACTCGGAAAGGAAACAAATTAACAAAAATCTGATGGTGAAGCGCCTATTTACTTTTCATATGGAATCCATCGCAAAAAACGGCATCAAAATCTGACTAAAAATAAAAAAATTAAATTTTTAAAATTCGCCTCTTTTGGACCCCATTTATCTTATGAACGGTACATGCGACGTGAAATTTGTTGACATACTACTTATTGGAAATAACCTCAGGAGCACACTGAAAGAAACCCCATCAAAATCCGATAATAAAAATTCTACAGCTAAATAGGTGAAACATTCAATTTTGCCCTTTTTGGCCCCTATTTTAAAAACTGGAGGGGCCATAAAAACCAAAACCGATCCCCACCTTCCTTTGGTGCCAAGGAACATTGTGTTAAAAATTAATAAGGATTGATAATTTGAACTTGAGTTATTGGCCAAAATTTAAAGTGTCTACAGACAACGACGCCAACAACGACATACCATGCATTATACGACCACAAAATTTTTTGCGGTCGTATAAAAAGCCGAACATGTCATAAATCAACATTTTACCCTAGGCGGGTCATTTCCAACCAAATTATTTTAGCTCAACAAAACAAATAGGAGAATTCCTAGATTACGCTCAACTGACTTCAGTTTCCAGTAGATTTGGGGCATGATGTCAACAATTACCCCAAAATTTGAGTGGAATATCGACTATTTAAATAACAGCAAATTGCAAAAGCTGCACAATTAAGGCTGGGGGTTTTACATAAAATTTCCATAGGTTTAACACCGCCGTGCGCGGTCCCGGCTGAAGAATAGGCCCGCAGCATCCTCTGAGCTTGGAGTATGAGCCATCCTAACAGAGGACCCCGAGGGAACCCCGGGATATAGAAATAGGACCCAGTATCTCCGGCTTACAGGTGTGACCCCTCCTAAACGGAGGCTGACCCCGAGGGTCCCGGGATATAGAAATAGGACCCATTCCGTGGTTGTGCGGGATTAATAAATACACAACCCATCTTTCGGATGGGATGTAAACTCAGGTCCACGTGTTGGAAGAAATGCCACGCTTCCTGCACGTTAAAGAACTCTTGTGGCAAGCTCCTTTTGGGGTGGTCCGTAGGTGATCGGCTACAAGGCTAAATTCCCTGCCCTTGACGATTTCACCCTACTTTTCCAGTGGCAGTCAGAATTTCCCGTCCCATGGCCNTTGGTTGAATTTGCTTCAGTGGTTTCAGAGGAGAAGATGATTATATGAAAAGTTAACAGACGACGGACGGACGGACGACGGACGACGGACGCCAAGTGATGGCAAAAGCTCACACTGACCCTTCGGGTCAGGTGAGCTAATAAATGTGTCAAACTCAATTGACAGAGGACAAGCCATACAGGTAATTAAAGGATAATTGTCACAGTTGAGTAATTAAAAGTGAATATAATTGTTTTCTCTGTATAAAGGAATTAATTAAGAGTGTTGAGGTTCTCACACAATGTTTATGATAAGTTTTTTAACCTAACAAGGATATTTATTCATTCATATTTTCTGAGATTTTTGGTTCATGGTTCACTCATTCATATTTTCTGAAATGTTTGGTCTATGGACATACCATAAAAATTACAAGTTACTTCCCCTGACATGGCTTGTTTTGTAAACAAACTTATTTTGAGACTCTCAGAGCATTTTTCAAATAATAAAAGTTATAACTGGCATACAGTGGTCAAAAGTAGAGCACATACAACACTCTGGATGTTATTTTATTGGGATGAAGTAAAGAAAAGGAAATTTCAATGAGACTGACAATTTGCAAATTACCGGCGATGTCAGTCCTATATGCATCAGTGTGCACTTCAAAACCAACTTTTCTGGTCATTAAAAGACAATAGACTTGTGTCAAAATCAACTATCCTCCCATTGTATTTGAAGAAACATTTCAGGTATACCGAAATTGGTCATTTTTAAGTTATTTTTTACCACTTCTGGTTGAGTTGTTGAACGATGATTGTCATCTCGTATCGTCTTTTTAGACACCTTCAAGATATTTTTTAAAAACTGGTCGCTAGTAACAGGCTGTATTTGCATTTTATGCATCTTTTTACCGGTCGCTGGTCGCGTTTGGTAGGTGGTCGCTCACGACAGAGTGATTTGTACACCAAAATGATCTGTGACCACTGTTGGGGGTCTGAAAAGCCAGGTGGTCGTTCATAGGAGAGGTCGTTCAAATCAGGTTTTATTGTATTCTTATTTGGTTTCCATGGCAACTGAAAGATCCACCATCCATTACAACCAATAACAGAACACCATTCAAAAAAAATTTGGGCAGAGGTTTCCCTTAAAATCAACAGGGCCAATGTAAAAACTATGTTCCAGATGGTGGCCATCTTGGATGAGTTACGGACCTACCAGATACATTTTTGATTGGACCACCCAAGACCAATTGTGGCCTAGTTTGGTTATAATTGAACTACAGTTAAACCTGTCTGTAGTGACCTTTCAAGGGACAAAGATAAAAAGGTCACTATAGACAGGTGGTCTTTATATACAGGTCCAAGCCATTCTCAGGATTGATGCATCAACTCCCTTAATGAATTGTTTTTAAAGTCATTAGCAATAGCAAGTGCTAGCTCCTTGAGCATTGGACCTGTATAATTCTAAATTCGTCGCTTCGTAGCATATTAAAACTATTCCGCACATAGATCTTTTTGTCTTTATTCCTGGTGATGCGTCTCGTGTGCTTTTGCGATTCAGGGGCAGTTTTTTAAAGTCATATAACACCTCTGTCAGCCTTTCTTTTACGATAATTCTGTATCTGGGTCTTCCAACCCCAAAATTTTTGTCAATTTCCAATGTCTTAAAGTTTTATCGCTTCCACTTTTGAATTTAAAACGCCATCTTTTGAATTTGATTTTTCTTCGCAATTTTGTAAACATTAATCACTCAGGAATGAAAACTATTTTTATCTCATTGATTCTCATTGGGCAATTTCAAAATCTCGTTCACCTACCATGAAATCTCGATGTTTACGATATCAGCTGATTGAAATCTCGCTAGAAAACGTATCTGACGAGAACGAAAAAAATGTCGACATCCGGTTTTTGTGGAGCATCGAAAGTCGCAATGTACAGGATTTCTGAGTCGTGCGGACGGTTTTTTACAGTCGTAAGTCGCGTTGGACAGGTTGTCGTTATATAGAGGTAATCAAAGTGGGAATTTTCTCGGGAGGGACGAAAAAGGTCGCTATGAGCAGTTTGTCGTTATAGACAGGGAGTCGCTAGTACAGGTTCGACTGTAGTAGTTTCTGAGAAGAAGATCTTTGAATGTATTTTCCTATAACTATGTTTCTGCTGGCGGCCATCTTGAATATAGCGTGAACCCAAAAAACTCTATTTTTTTAAGGGACCACCCAAGGACTATTGTGACCAAGTTTGGTGCCAATTGGCTTAATAGTTACATAGAAGATCTTTGAATGTGTTTTCCCATAGGGTCTAATGTTAAAACTATGTTTCCCGCTGGCAGCCATCTTGGATATCGCATGGACCTGAAAAAACACCTTTTTTGTAAGGGACCACCAAAGGACTATTGTGGTCAAGTTTGGTGCCAATTGGCTCAGTAGTTGCAGAGAAGATCTTTGAATGTGTTTTCCCATAGGGTCCAATGTTAAAACTGTTACCCTCTGGCGGCCGTATTGGATATTGCGCGGGCCTGAAAAACACCTTTTTTGTAAGGGACCACCAAAGGACTATTGTGGCCAAGTTTGGTGCCAATTGGCTCAGTAGGTGCAGTGAAGAAGATCTTTGAATGTGTTTTACCATAGGGTCCAATGTTAAAACTATGTTCCCGCTGGCGGCTGTCTTGGATATTGCGCGGGCCTGAAAAACACCTTTTTTGAAAGAGACCACCAAAGGACTATTGTGGCCAAGTTTGGTGTCAATTGGCTCAGTAGTTGCAGTGAAGATCTTTGAATGTGTTTTCCCATAGGGTCCAATGTTAAAACTATGTTTCCCGCTGGCAGCAATCTTGGAATTCGTGCAGACCTTAAAACACTTTTTGTAAGGGATCACCCAAAGACTATTGTGGCCAAGTTTGGTTCCAATTTGCCCAGTAGTTACAGAGGAGAAGATCTTTGAATGTGTTTTACCATAGGGTCCAATGTTAAAACTATGTCCCCTGCTGGCGGCCATGTTGAATGTAGTGCGATCCTGAAAAATGCCTTTTTTGTAAGGGACCACCCAAAAACTATTGTGGCCAAGTTTGGTACCAATTGGTTCAGTAGTTTGAAGAAGATCTTTGAAAATGTTTTCCCATAGGGTCCAATGATAAAACTATGTTTCCCGCTGGCTGCCATCTTTGAATTCATGCGGACCTAAAAAAACACCTTTTTTGTAAGGGACCACCCAAGGACTATTGTGGCCAAGTTTGGTTCCAATTGGCCCAGTGGTTTCAGAGGAGAAGATCTTTGAATGAAAAGTTTACGGATGGACGACGGACGCAAAGTGATTGCAAAAGCTCACCCTGGCATAGCCAGGTGAGCTAAAAAACATAGAAAGCAGCCACAGCCTGCTAAGCTCACCTCGTTGCCCAGCATTGTCACATGTTGCACATGTCAGTAAACAGGAATGGACTATAATCATTCTTTACAACAGATTCAGTCATGCATAAATTGTAGTTTGCAGACTGTCATCCAAAATTGCATCATACATACCAATATAGTTGATGTGGGCCATGTCAGCAAGCAGGAATGGACTTTAACCATTCTACCTAACCAAGTTACTCATGCGTAAAATGTAGGTCAGAGACAGCATCCGAAGCAACCATTCTTGTTGTCATCCCAAAATGCATCATACATGTACATACCAATATGGTTGATGTGGGCCATGTCAGTAAGCCGTAATGGACTTCAACCATTCTATCAAACCAAGTAGCTCATGCGTAACAGCATCCGAAGCATGCATTGTTGTTGTCATCCCAAAATGTCATACTTACCAATATGGTTGATGTGAGCCATGTCGGTAAGCGGGAATGGACTTTTTAACAATACTACTTAACCAAGTCGCTCATGTGCAAAATGTAGGTCACAGACAGCATCGGAAGCATGCATTGTTGTTGTCACTCCAAAATGTATCATACATACCAATATGGTTGATGTGGGCAATGTCGGCAAGCGGGAATGGACTCTAACCATTCTTCCTAACCAAGTCGCTCATGCCTAAAATGTAGGTCAGACAGCATCCGAAGCGGACACTAGGGGTATCACATAAGCCCCCCTCACTTCGTGATGTGAGCTAATTAGTGGATGAATCTGGCGAGATGATATGCACAACTAGGCATGATGGTCAACAATGCAGTTAAGTTTGGTTGAAATCCGATGAAAGATGTAGGAGAATTGGCGTCTTTGTGCGAGACTGACGGACAGACAAAAACAATATGTCTCCCCATTAAGGATAATAAATTCTTCTATTAACATATGAAAGGTGTTAATGTTTGGAAATAAAGGGCTACGCCGAGCGCAGCATGTCGAATACTGAATGAACAAGTGTAATTCAAAATGAATGAGGACACTGTAAACAGTCAGGGGTGTAACCTATTCAAGTTATCAAATGAAGTACTTTTGTGTAACTGAATTGAGTGATCATGTATTTTCAGCAATAACTTATTTAAGTTATCAAATGTTGATGTCTTGAAAATGTCAAACTTTGATTACAAATTTCTTTATGATAAAGATTTTTCTCAAACAAACAATAGTTTTTCCCATATGGTTTGGATCCTTAACTGTGTAATTACCTATCAATTATAAATGCGCAAAGAGAGGAAATACATGCGCCAACCCCCATAAAGATTGGACCCTTGGGAAATTAAATCTCAATTATCTTTGAAATGGTTCATCAAAATCAATTAGACAGGCCATCAATAGATTGAGGTCAATTTGAACTACTTAATACATGTGTAATAATAGACTTAACTGTGACCAATAAGTAAGAATTTCAACAAAACTGATTATAATGTAAAAAAGACTTCAATAACTTAATGAAGTTATTAACAGAGTAATGTCCCTTGATTAACAAAACAGTAACTCATATAGGTTATTGCTTGATAACTGGTATAAGTTATTTAAAAAAAGTCAGTTTCTCATAGTAACTCATTTAAGTGATTTTGGTCATAACTTATTTAAGTTGTACCCCTGACTGGTAAAGAGCTTGATACAGTAATTAAATGGACCAAATAAAGAGCTTCGACTCCTTGTAGCTTGAAAACGGTAATAGCTATTCAAAATCCACTGACATACTACGGTCAGCTTACATGTGTTGAGAGGAATCCAAATGAAAAAAGTCCTATTGAAATCCGATGAAAAATAAAGATTTCACATATTTTGAAAATTTGCAATCTTGGCCCCTTTGACCCCTTGTAGCTCTGAAACCGTAAGAGCTACCCAAAATCAATTGACATAGTACTGAAAGCTTATATCAGGAGGAATTTAATGGAAAAAAAATCCATCGAAATCCGATGAAAAATCAAGATTTCACATATTTCGAAAATTTGCAATTTTGGCCCTTTTGACCCCTTGTAGCTCGGAAATGGTAAGAGCTATGAAAAATCCATTGACATAACTCTGAAAGCTTATATCAAGAGGAAATCAAAGAAAAAAATCCCATCAAAATCTGATGAAAAACAAAAATTTTAGGTTATGTTATCTGTAAATTTACGATTTTGGCCCCCTTCGGCCCTCATATAGCTCAGAAACAATAAGAGCTACGCCAAATCCCTTGATGTACATCGGAAAGCTTACATCAAGAGGAAGCCAAAGAAAAAAATCCCATTGAAATCCAATGAAAAATAAAAATTTTATGTAATCTGCACGTTTGCAATTTTTGCCCCTTTTGGCCCCTCACAACTCGGAAAGGAAACAAATTAACAAAAATCTGATGGTGAAGCGCCTATTTACTTTTCATAAGGAATCCATTGCAAAAAAACGGCATCAAAATCGGACAAAAAATAAAATAATAAAATTTTTTAAATTCGCCCTTTTTGGACCCCATTTATCTTATGAACAGTACATGCGACGTGAAATTTGTTACATACTACTGATTGGAAATTACCTCAGGAGCACACTGAAAGAAACCCCATCAAAATCCGATTATTAATAAAAATTCTACAGCTAAATAGGTGAAAACACTCAATTTTGCCCTTTTTGGCCCCTATTTTAAAAACTGGAGGGGCCATAAAAACCAAAACCGATCCCCACCTTCCTTTGGTGCCAAGGAACATTGTGTTGAAAATAAATAAGGATTGATTAACTTGAACTTGAGTTATTGGCCAAAACTTATTGTCTACAGACAACGACGCCGACAATGACATACCATCAGTCAAGTACCTAACCTGTATGAGTTATTACAGAAAAATAACATGCATGTGTTATTACTAAGGGAAAATATTGATAACATATGTATGTTACATGCTTCAAATGGGCATTATGCAGTCATAGTTTTGTTATAAATGTATACCATTTTATTATTACCATTATTGTCTATCAGCATGCTAGGAGTTAAAATCATAGGACTTTTCATACTTTGCCAATATTGCAAAATATACATATGTTATTACAGGAAAAGTATGCCTGTAATAATAGAAGGGTGTTATTACAGCTACTCTGCATCACTTAAAAGTGTTTTCCTCAGACCAGAATAATGCCTAATCAAATTAAATTTTTATTTATAGTAATGTATGAAAATCAAAGCATATCAATAGGTTCTGCGCAAGTTTCTTAGTAATTCCCAAGTGTCTAATAAACTAATAAATATTTAAGTCATATGCCTGTAATAACTAAGCATTGTTATTACAACTAAAGTTATATCATTTTAGAGCCTGTTCTCATTGATTAACCATGGTTCATCAAAAATGTTTTAACTTAATTGAAAACTGATTTATCCTGGCTAAATAATTAGTTTCTGCGCAAAGGTCTAAGCAATTCCCAAGTGACCAAAAAAAGGTAATATATTTTAGGTTGCTACATACATATGTTATTACAGAATTAGGAATAAAGAGCAGATAACTCAAAACAACATCTGTAATAACACATGCATGTTATTATTCTGTTATAACTCATACAGGTTAGGTACTTGACTGACCATATATGACCACAAAATTTTTTGTGGTCGTATAAAAAGCCGAACATGTCATAAATCAACATTTTACCCTAGGCCGGTCAATTCCAACCAAATTATTTTAGCTCAAGAAAACAAATAGGAGAATTCCTCGATTACGCTCAACTGACTTCAGTTTCCAGTAGATTTGGGGCAAGATGTCGACTATTACCCCTAAATTTGAGTGGAATATCGTCTATTTAAACAACAGCAAATTGCAAAAGCTGCACTATTAAGGTTAAAGGTCCCTTTTTCAGTTCAATGTTAAACCTATGGGAATTTTGTGTAAAACCCCAGCCTTAACGGCTTGTTGGTTTATTCCAAAAATTTATCTGCAAATTATTGATATAATTGCCCATGCAAAGCTACCATTATTTTATGCTAGTATCAACAAATTTAATGATTTTGCAGAAAAAATCTTGAAAATATTGTGGTAGTTGGATGTTTTCTGGGACAAAAATGCAGTCTATTCGAATGATTTGCCGTTTTTAAATTGATTATCATAAATAAATCATTCATTTGGTGATAAAATTTGTAACGAATGGTAGCTTTGTATGCATAAATGAAACAGTTATCAGCAAACGGAGTTTGGTGAAGAACTAACATGCCGTTAAGGCTGGGGGTTTTACATAAAATTTCCATAGGTTTAACACTGAACTGAAAAGGGGACCTTTAACCTTAAGAAGGGCCGATGGGTTTATTTCGTTCTCCGTGATTGGGGATTTCAATTCCCCGCGATTCGTTTTCCTTTCATTAATTTGTCGTGAATCGTTATTAGAACATTGTTTGATCCGTGAATGACAAAATGAATTTCCCGTGAAGTGTGATAGGTCCAAATAGTTTTTCGTGATGAGACCCCCCCCCATCAGACCCCTCAATTACGACACGTGTTCTTTCAATATTAGTATACTTTGGCCGAAAAGTCTAAGATCCGAGATAACACCATGTCCGAAATCCTCTGTATTGGGGAAAAGGGGGGATTGGTGCGTTAAGAATACCGAGTTCGTGGCCAAATTTCAACAAATCATTATTCAGCATGATTGATGTATCTCTTTAAATTAAGAATGAATCATTGTATAGAAATCGATTTATCCATATTATTACATTATCGTTTCTGTAGAAACATGGAAAGGTTTTCCAAGATGGCCGAATCATCATTGATCGACACAATTTCAATTCTTTCGACAATTTTTTCTGATTTTAGTGTAAAAAGCCATATGAATCCTTTTCATCCTATAGTATCGACACTTTAAATCTTACTTACGAATAAATCTTTGTATTATTTCGCTGTATGAGTGTTCGACTTTCTCTTTCTATGTTGCGTTGCGTCTATGGCAAACAAAGGAAAATTTACTATTTATATGCCAAGAACAGTCACGTGACTAAAATATATCGTACCATTGGAAAGTTCAAGAAATTACGTCACAATCTGAAGTAATAATAGATCTTTTCCGGAAGAATTATCAGGACTTCAAAATGGCTTTGAGCCAAATGTTTCTCTTGTTTCGCCGAACACGGATTTTATGGATTGTTCTTTTATTCAGTTATGAAAGTACTCATCAAAACAACGACGTTATCCAAATGATGTCCTGTCTGTTCGTCTATCGTCATTTGTAAACGGACAAAAAAGCTTTTTTTTATTGGCCGTTAACTAGTCATTGACACATATATCTATTTTTACTTATGAGCAACAAGGACTTATAATTACGTGATCATCTTGATAATTTACAATGTTTACTATTTAGGAGGGCTCCATGGGGTTCCGGCTTTCCAGAAATCCCGTCAATTTTTCTACCGATTTTCCCGTTTATCGGCGGGAACATAGTTTAATTAGAGAATCTACCTTTTCCCGTTTCACGAGCCTTTATGTGGCCGAGATCCTCTCCCGTTTTTACGTGCTCTTTTTTTAATAATCTTGTTTTTCGCTTACTAAAAATGGCTAGTCCCGCTTCCCGCTTGTAAATACGCGGGTCCGCTTATTGCTTGTTTATGAATAAAATTGTCTAATTTTATATGTGATACCCTCCTGGGGACCTATAATTTGTACATATTCCATACCCCATCGCCCCGGCGGGACACACTTTTTATAGAACATAGCCAGTTCAGTACAGAGAGCTAACAGAGCTCCGTGTGAATTAGAAAAAAAACCAGGATGCAATACACACGGCATCTGTATCGCGGAATACTCGGTGTGTTACAGTTTGTTGATCCCCACGATGGCTTTGATAATGCATGCTTTGCAAATTCATCAATTACCGAAATAACTGTAAATTTACTTTCCGCATTTCATTCCCAAAATAACTTCAGTTTAAAACCTCGCCATGGTTGCACATGAGTGCACTAGTCACTATAATTTGTTGATCATGAGCGTGTATATATCGGCCTTTTCAAAAATCATTTTGTCCGCTTTTCGGTTTCGGCATTTAAATACAATGGAACAGTTCCGGTTATCAACTGTGATCCCGACGACGCGGCAAGTGTTCATGAACACAGTTCATAACACTGTTCAGATTTAGATTACTACTGAGGTCATTGTTTACTTTGAAACTGCACAAATTTTGCTAGAATAAAATGTATTCAGGTTTTAAGTTGTGCATTGTTAGCCAACTATACGAGTGATAACAGGAAGCAAAGAGTGTTTGTATCTCCATTTGATTGGAGAGTTCCAATACAGGAAAAGATAACAACACTTTATGAAAAGTGCTATTGTCATGTTAAATTGTATTTTATTTTACCTTGCTTATTTGTATGTGTTTTGTATCATGCCCCTTGTGGGCCCATTTTAATGGACAATAAAACATTCTTCTTCTTCAAATATGAGAAAAAAAGACTCAGAATATTCTTAATCGTCTAAATTGTTTTTCGTTAAATATCACAAAAATACATGCTCTGAAAGTGAACCTTAAATTCTCAAATCACTTCAGTTTAAAGTAAGAGAACAAAAAATGGAATATTCTTAATCGTCTATAAATACGGTTATTTTGTTTTTGGTGACATATCACAAAAATAAAATTTCCACTTGAAATATTCGCAAAAGCATCTTATAAGTTAACTAGATATTATTATAGACAAATCTCTTTATATCACATCCACTGATAGGGGATGACCCGATTCGATTTTCAGGGGGATGGGGGCTTGGGCGATTTTGTAAACATCTGTCTGAAAATAAATATTCTGGCGGATTTTCTGGATGTGGTACAGAGTTGCGGGATGTCTAGGGAGGAACAATCAGAGGACCGTTGTGGCTAAGGTTGATTCTAATTGGACGTATTGTTTCTGCATGAGAAAATCTTTGTAGATATTTCAATAGGGCCAAATATTAATCTATGTTCCCCGGCACGGACGGCCTTTTGGATGAGGTACGGACCTGCCAAAATATTTTTGGAAGTTACCATCAATTGACCATTTTGATCAAGTTTGATTCTAATTTAATAAGTATAGTCTTCTTTGAAAACGTTTTCCATAGGCTCTGATGGCGGCTCTCTTGGATGAGGTAAGAAGCTGCCGGGTATTTTTTTGAAAGGGACCATCCAAGTACGATTCTAACTAAGTTTAGTTCTAAATAGATTTGTAGTATCTGAGAAAATATGGTTTCCTTAAGGTCCAATGTTAAACTACGTTCTCCTTAGGGCGAGCACCTGCCGGATATTATTTTTAAATGAGAACTACCGATGACCACTTTATGATAAAGTTACGTTGCAATCGGCTCACTAATCCCAGATGACTGAGATGTTTGGATGAAAAACTTACTACGGAGGACACTTTTATACAGATAAGTCAGTCATGACGTCACAGTGACGTCATAAACATGCCATATTTGGGGAAATTATCCAAATACGACCATTTTGTATGGAGTTTTCATTAAAATCAAATATAAGCAACAGCCTTACCCAAAAAGATATTTTAACAACATCAATATCTTTTAAAAGATACGTCTTAGGGCCTATAGCAAAAGATATTTTTGGCTAAGGCTGTTGCTCATATATAAATATTAATGAGAAGACGTCAAAATGAGGCAATTTTTAAGGATTTTCCTAAAAAAAACACAAAGTTTGAGAGCCTAGTACGAAAATATGTGATAGAATTCAAAACTACGATAACTGATATCTGACAGACTAATTTCTTGATTCTATTGCAAACGATGCCGAAAGGAAGTCTTCGCTATCAGGTTTCAATTATTTGAGAAGCATGTCGAATATCGAGGTCCCACATCCCCTATTTCGTTATGAGCAATTCATATAACCACATTGATTTTATCATAGATTTATTATACTTGCTTTCATAGACAGTAACCTGTCCGCAATTCGCGTAGTCCGGTATTTATGACGTCGCGCTCTAATCCAGGGGGTCCAATCGTGCAGCGTGTATTTTGGTAAGTGCTGCCAAAGATGGCTGACGCGCCCCGCTTTGGCAAGAAAAGGTCAGTGTTTGAGAGTGTCTTACCGTTGTACATTTGCTCATTGTATTCTATAAATATTGCATTTCGGCTCTCCTTCCATCTGAAAAACGATACGTGTATTTACTTTAGTACAAATAACGCTTTTTAGAAAGTTATTGAAGGAAAACCGACGAGGGGTCGGTCAAAATTTTAAACACGCCAATTTCATCTTTGGATTTCTATACATCTAACGGATTAAATGTTACGTTTTTAGTATAGAATTGTTGCTTGTTGATTGGAAAACATGTCAAAGATTTATTTTTCATTAGGATGTTTGTTGTTCTGTTTATTTTCGACATTACTTCAAATTTTGGTAAGTGCAGTGCGGTGTACACCAAAATTTTGGTCGGTGTCAGTTATTTTTAAGGTTGTACGTCAGGGTTCAAAAAGTGACTCGTGGAATTTTGTGATATTTCCCTGGATTAATTCATATCATAAGAGAATGCAGAAAATAAAATATAAATTGGGCCAACGCTCACAATTTTTTGCCTTTTATT